>JADNRX010000108.1:0-151653 GCA_015501595.1 Hymenopellis radicata | reverse complement strand
GCCACGGCAAGCCGAAGAACACGTACAAAATCGGAATCGACATTTGTACCTCCACAAGCACCACTAAGAGGCCTTCAATAAGCATCCATGGGACCGAGGGGAAGGGAATACTGACAGCCCAGTTACAAACCAGGTAAAACGTCGAACGACGCCCTAGTTGGGCTTTGTTTTCGAAACAGTGAACCGATGTGAGCTTGGACTTCTGTGTACAAAATCATGTTTGGCATAGGATACGCCTAGGTTGAACAGTCCAAAAAGCAAGAGAGAGCGTAACGACAGCATAGCAAAGGAGTGATGGCACAGTGAGTTGAGTGTTGGAAAGAAAAGAAGACGGTTTGTGTGGGAGCCGTGTGGGCCAGGTGTGGGCAAGGGAGGTTGCCTGGACCTGAGCTGATAGAAATCATTGAATGGCTCGGTGCCTCCGGCTAATCTGGCTAATTTAATCGGGCATAAAGCTGCCAAGGCCGACGGTTTTCATGACCGTGAAGCCTTCTCAAACAATGAAGCTAAGTCTCGAGGCTACAGGGTTACATGGAGATCGCAGGAGGAGGAAAGAAGGATATGTAATCTGCCTGCCTGATTTGGATTCGATCGCGTTTTAACAACAGACGGTCATCGTGCGCCGGAGGCAGCATGCTCGTGAGTCCTTCAACATGCTCCCAACGAGGAGGTAACCATCTGGGATATAGGACTCCGAGCATAGTGCCCTATATGTCCATCCCGAAACAACTACCTCCAGCGTCGACGTCTCTGTGATAGTCCATCTCCTTACCAACATCTCCTCGACCTACCACCTTCAGAAGAAGCTTTTGATGCGCGTCTTCAGATCAAGGACTATATCGGCCGGCTGAGGGCCAAGCTTTACGAAGTTGAAGACCGCGTAGAGCAGCTGCGACTTGCCTTACAACGTGCCGAGCTGGATCGTCAATCCATCCGTTCCAGGATAGATGCACACATTGCTCTGAACCCCCCAATCCACGATATCCACCCGAGATACTTGCGAGGTATTCTCTCTCACATGCACCACGCCGTTAAAACTATCGGAGAGCAACAAGGATGTGCCTCCCTGGGTATTCGGGAAGGTCTGCAGTCGCTGGAGACATGTCGCTTGGAATACACCTTCTCTTTGGTCCTCATTATCTCTATCGTTTTAAATTCAATGCCAGAAAACTGGAATGGAAAAAGTGGGTGGTCACCGAGGCTCTTGCACGTTCCGGGCAAACACTCCTTGCTTTGGATATAAATTTCTTCGCCTTGACTGAAGTGGACGAACGGAGAAGTCTCATTTCAGACGTGGGCACCCTCTACGGTGGTCGTGTCAAAGAACTTCGCGTATCTTTTCCCAAATGGAAGGAACTCCGAGTGTTCCCATGCCTCGATAATTTGGAGGAGTTTCACTTGACTTACCGCCCTCATATTGGGGTTGGTATAGAAGACACGCCTCCCTTCGACGTCACGATGCCTCGACTCTTTCATTTCTCACTAGAGTCGAAGGATTTGACCCCGTTCCTACCTGACAGCGCGATGCGCGCGCTGCCCTGGCTGCAGCTGACCTCGTTGCACATCCGGAATGAGAGTGCAGCTGTCCATCGAACGCGCGCGCATCTATACCGCGTCATTTCTCAGTGCCCTAATCTAGTCACGCTCAAGGTTTGGGCCATGACATACGATGGCACCGAAGGCAGGCACACCGATGAAAGGACATTACAAGTGACCTTGCCTCGTTTACGCAACCTGCACATCATCTGCCCCGTCATCCTCACCAAGCTCACCTGCCCCGTTCTTCATCGGCTCGCATTAGATATCCACTCGTACAGTAATCTCATTTCAGACTGTGTGGAGGGCTTCATCAGTAGGTCGGGGTGTCTGGTACAGGAAGTGCAGATTTCGTTGTATCACCCATCATGCACTCCTTCATATCTTTCCGCGGTTCTGAAGCCGCTTTCGACTGTACGCCACCTCGAAGTGGATTTCACGCATGCTACACCCCCTTTCGACACGTATTTCAGGGCACTCTTCGATGTCGCAGACGACGACGACGACATGCTATTTCCGCTGCTACAGTCGCTCACAGTGAAATCGTCACCCTTGAATCTCCAGTTCGCCACTGACGCCCATGGTGGGTCGATGTCGGAAAGTGTGATACTGGACGCACTACGAAAGAGGCGCCGTGCTGCCCACTCGCAGCTGCGATCTTTACGTCTGGAATTACATCTGGCTCCAATGAAGAAAGCGAACATGTACCGCTTCGTGAACAACCGCCTTGGTGCAGAGTTTGCGGCTACGGATCTGTATAAAGGGTTGAAGGAACTCGAGGATGGCGGACTGGAATTGGAAGTCTGCGTCATCGCTGCATAGACTCGTTGAAACTTGAAAGTCTTGTTTTCTTTACAGATGATATCAGTTATCTAGGAGCATCGAGAGTCAACATGTAGTGGTTATCTGGCACTGAATCGAATTTGAACGGTTTAGAGGTGCGACTAGTCCTTGTCGGCTGGCTGCTAGTTTGACGAGCGGGATGAAAATGATCGAACAAGTAATCGAGATAGAAGTCATTCAGGCATTTTACTCGCAGGATGTGGCGTTATTACAGATAAATAAGATACACTAGGCTACAATTCCAAGAAAACTATCCATGACAACAATCCGTGTATCACCATATACGGTACCATTCTATGCATTCCACACGCTTCAAGCGTACGCCAACGTCGTCACCGCAGCCACCGCACCAACAACCATACCACTCGCAGCCGTGCGGAAGCCGCTGCCCTTCGCACTCCCACTAGCGGCAATACTCTTCGCCCGTCCTTCCATCGTTTCACAAAACCTGTTCGTATCCACAGGATCCTGCCCCACAACTAACAGCTGCTCGCTGTTCTCCGTCTCCACCGACGCGACACGACGCGTATGGTAACCGTGCTTCAGCGCCATCGCCTCGACCTCGATTATGTCTTCTTTTGGGAGAAGATACGCAGTGGTGGGGTTGTAGCGTTTGTTGAGGCTCGAGATAAAGCTGGTGCGTTCGAGGTCGGTCATTGTTGTGGTACGCGAGAGGGTGTTGGGTTTGGGAGTGACAGTCGGAGCGGGAGCGGAGAGTCTGGGTGTAGGTGGCGCTTCGTCCTTGGACGATGCAGAGGACGTGGAGGCCTGCGAGCTCGGCGGAGTGTAGTAATAGGTTGTAGTGATGGGAGGCGGGGGCTCGGAGATGGAGGACGCCTGGCTGCTGCAGGGCGAGGGCGTCACCAACGTTCCGGGCATGAGCTCCCTGATCCTGGGTATCTTTGGTTTCTTGGGAGAGGCAGCAGCGATGATGGCTTCCTGCCAATGTACGATTTTCTTCTGCTTCACCTCCTCATCGTCTGTATCCGTGTCGGTGTCGATGTGATTCGTCAGCATGTTCAAGAGCTCGCTTTCGCTGGTGGTAATGGACGCGAGGCTTTCGGCGGGCGCGATGGGGAGTGGCACCTGAGACTGGCGACGCCGTTGCCGGACAACAGCTTTGGTGTCTTCAGGATCCGACGCCGAGTCGGACGCGTCGAGCTTCATGGAAGTCATCGCGTTGGTGAGGTTATTTGCCTCCGGTCCTGCAAATGGACATCCTGAGCGAGGATGACCGCTTCTGGGGCGTCCGCATTTCTGGCAATGGGGAGCTTTGCGGGTGGGAGTAGACGTGGGTGTTGTTTGAGTGGACATGGGCTTTCTGGGTGACGACCTGAGAGCGGGGGGCATGCTGGTGAGTCGCTATAAATCGGGTACGAGACGCGTTATAAAGGCGATTTTCTTCTTTTGTTGTCGTCAAGGCGTGTCGAAAGGGTGAAAGGTCGACAATAGAATGACTATTGTGAGGAGGAACAAAAGGCAAGATGATGGTAAGAAGTCAACATCAATTGCCTAATTGGTACTCACTTGCGACCGCCACTACCGCCACTCGAAATCGCTTTCTTATAGACATAGTATATAGTATGCCTTCCCAAAGCAACTTTGGAAGACCGCCCACATGACAATTATGGAAGAAGCCTTCCATCAGCAAGCCCTTAAAGCACCAAATGAGTCCGGCTCGGTTGTCCTCTTGGCCTCCGTATAATATCAGCGTCTCCCAGGTCATTCTCTTACCAGAATGGTGCCCTTTACCTGGATTACCGTCGCTCTTTTCGCTGTTCAGAGCAGCAGTGCATTCACTCTGCGTATGTTGTCCTCCGTTCTCGTATCGTACCACTCAGCGACTGTCATACAGGCTCATGGGAGGATTCCTTTTCCCTCGCCGCCGAGGCAGTCGTCCAGATGACCCAGGACGAGAAACTAGGCCTCCTCGTTGGCGTCGGACAGTTCAACAGTACGCTTTTTCCCGCGTTCCTCTCGACCGTGACTGATGACCTACAGGTCGCTGCGTTGGGAACATCACACCTCCCTCACGTTCCTTTACTTTGTCCTCAACTAACCTTACCATCCCGCCAATCTGCTTCCAGGACGGTCCGGCTGGCATTCGTCTCGTAAAGAACGTCACTGGCTTTCCCACAGGTATCAATGCTGCCAGCACCTTCAGCCGCCGCCTCATGCGCGCCCGAGGCGTAGCCATCGCCGAAGAGTTCCGTGACAAAGGCGTCCAGTGAGTTACGCGCAATTTCCCCGCTCCCCACCCTTCTGACGCGTCAAAAGCGTGTTCCTAGGCCCCGCGATGGATATTGTAAGACCCATGTGCTACCATTTAAAACTTCCGCTTCATATATCACAATTTCCGCAGATGAGAAATCCGAAAGCCGGCAGGGCCTGGGAAAGGTGACAACCCTCTCGTGTCATGCTCTTGTACCCTTTCTGACTGACTATTCCAATCTCCACAGCTCTGGACCTGACCCTTACCTCACTGGTGAAGCAGCATACGAAACTATCGTCGGAGTACAGAGCGTTGGCGTTCAAGCGTGTGCAAAACATTACCTGGCGAATAACCAGGAACATTGGAGGTGCCTATGCACATGTCTGGGTGCTTATCGACTTCTGACTGTTCTTTCTGTCAGATACGGCCTCAGCGCGGACATCGACGACCGAACGACTCGCGAATTATATGCGTGGCCATTCAAGCGCAGCATCGATGTTTGCTTCTTGTTATTTAAGGTTCTTTGACACCTGCTCACCCTCGTCTAGGCGGGTGTGACCTCGGTCATGTGTGCGTATAATCGGTTCAACGAGACCTCGTCATGTCATAACGGACCTCTCCTCGATCTTCTGCGAGCCGACGGATTCCAGGGTATGTGTTACAAGTCTCCTTTGCGCGTACTCGGCTCATCTAGCATGTATAGGTTACATCGTATCGGACTGGGGCGCCACACATGACTCCGCCAGTGACAATGCTAACGCGGGTCTGGACATGGAGCAGCCTGGGGATTGGATCTTAATTGGTATATGCTCATCCTCGCACTTCGGATACGAAAACTAAGATTGGCTTTTATAGGCGGCGGCGTTTTTAATTCCAATGGACTAAAAAATGCTGTCAATGACGGAAATGTCGCCACCGACGTATGTCTTTTACTCTACTGCTGCATTAGGCGACCAAGTTAACTATTATGTGTTTTTTCTTAGCGACTGGACGAAATGGCAACGAGAGTGCTCGCTTCCTTCTTACGTCTCGGTCAAGACTCGGTAAATCCCCTCCCAGATGAATTCCCCACATGTGTATATTGATCACGAGCTCTGCATAGGGCTACCCGGCCATTAACTTCGATGCGCAGAAGCCCGACGGGTCCGGGAGCCTCAACTTGCACGTCTCTGTCCGTTCGGCTGCACACACGGCTCTCACGCGGGAGATTGGCGCTGCGTCGGCCGTCCTTCTCAAAAACAATCGCACTACAACTTCAGGTGAGGCTTGGGACGGGCGTCGCATCATTAAACCTGATACGTCTGCGCTCTATACCGTGTACTGAATGGTGGCTTAGATGGGACCACGATCAGAGGGTTGCCCTTGGCCAAGGGCAGTATCAAGACCATTGCAGTCATTGGCCAAGACGCGAAAATGCCGAATCTGAGTTGCAACAATCTGGGGGAGTGTAACGATGGCACTATGAGTGTCGGGCGAGCTAATTTTTCCTTTCGTATGGATTGTATGCTAATTTGGGTTTCTGCAGGTGGGGATCCGGAACTAACTCTCTCGATTTCATCGTCCCGCCTATTGACGCGATTACGGACTTTGTGGGGAGCTCGGCTACGATAACTTCGTCTCTTTCGAACGACTTGTCCGCTGGAGCTGCCGCTGCTAAAGGCAAGGACTTGTGCTTGGTATTTGTGAATGCGTGAGTTGGGTGGTCTTCCAGAATGTACTCTCCATATTGATTGTTTTCCGCCACGGTCTAGAATGAGCGGCGAGCTTGGCTTCTACGACGTCGTCGTCGGGAACATGGGTGACAGGAACGATCTGGACCTATGGTACAAAGGCGGCAGTCTGGTGAGCGACTTTGTGTCTTCCGAGTCGGGATGTTCATTTGGTCTGAAATCTAGGTCGAAGGGGTAGCAGCTGTGTGCAGTAATACTGTTGTAGTCGTGCATTCCGTGGGCCCTGTCGACCTGGGCTGGAGCACGCATCCCAACATTGCGGCTGTGATTTACCATGGAGCGCCAGGAGAACAGACTGGTCCTAGTATTGTCGATGTCCTGTGGGGCGCGGTCAATCCGAGCGGCAGGTTGCCTTTCAGTATAGCCTATGTAAGAGGTTCCTCTCCTTGCGCGAGACACGAGCTGACGATGCGACGAAAGGATGAAGCAGACTACGGAACGTCCATTGTCTACAATAGTGGCAATGGCTTCCCGACTGTCAGTGCTATCGCTCTTCTATTAATGTTCTCTCATGAAAACATCCGCAGATCACGTACGGGGAGGGTCTCTTCATTGATTACCGCTACCTGGACCAGCAGGGGATCACGCCCCAGTTCGAATTTGGATACGGCCTTTCCTACACGACCTTCTCGTATTCTGCGCTCTCGACCTCTGCCTCTGGCACGTCCCGAATAATTTCATTTACCGTGGCGAATACCGGTGCTTTTGCCGGGACCGAGATTGCCCAGTTGTATCTGGGGTTCCCCGCTGGTGCCGGAGAGCCTGCCAAGGTCCTCAGGGGATTCGAGGAGGTGATTCTGGGCATTGGCAAAAGCAGTCGGGTGTCTGTTACGCTTAGCCAGGAAGAGATGAGGTCGGGTCTCGTTCCTCTCCTTTGGCTAAAGTCGCTGATTTTTTTCATTCTTGATTGCAGTATCTGGGATGTGCCGAGCCAGGCATGGAAGAAGCCCGGCGGCACGTTCGCTGTGTATGTCGGAGCCTCCATCAAGGATATCAGGCTGACAGGGTCCTTCTGAGTGTGATGGCGTCCTTGAAACTGGTCTGAAGTACCTAAATCCGTTCTACCTACCCAGTGCAATGTATTTCTTGACTTGTGGTCACTGGACAGGTACCTTCTTCATGGGAAAAAGATTTTTTTTTATGGAAACCCAGCCGACCGCAATCTGTGGGCAAAGCTGCGCCATGTTTTGTTTCGCAAGTATACTAGGGCGTTGACTGTTGGCCAATCAGGAACGAGAATGATATTCGTGCCAGCGCTGACGTCGGAGAATTCTCCGTTGTTGCAATTGTTGGCGGGCCTTGGAGGGAGCTGTCTACTGTGAATTTGTCACACGACATCCCGAGGGTGTTCTTCCTCCAGCGTGAACATCGCGACAGCAGATATCTGCTTCTGAATCAAACGTACATTGGTTTCGCGAGAGGCTCGGAAGAAGCTCCAGTCTTGGCGCTTGACATATTACTTAGTGTGTTCCCTCAATCTGAGAGGTCCGAGCTCAGCTTCGCGATGCCCGTTTCTTCGTCACTCGATCGCGAATTGAATGAACGTTAACCAAGTACTAGTACAGTTACTACGGGGATGGCCTCCGTTCTCCGACCCGTTCATACGGACTCGTACTACCACTTACTGTGGCGTGACAGGCGCCACTCTCCGGCGGTCACACAGTCAAGCTTCTCCTCCTCGTCGAAGAACTACCTTCTACGGACTTGAGAGCGCTTAGGCCGTGATGCTGATGTAGTATACATAGCAGATATGATATCGGAATCTTTCACCCCCACGATGAGGCCTCCATGTATGGGCTTCATTAACATTAACACATTCGCCGAAGGCACACCATGGCCTCAATCAAGATGTCGAGGCTCCCCGATGGATCTCAGCACAACACTAACATTCATCGCCCTCTTTTTGCCAGCTGTTGAAAGAAACTCTGTACATACATCCGCGCATGTACATGTGGCCCCAACAGCTCCCGGGGCAATGGGAGAACTCAATGACTGACTGGCAGTGTACTCTTGACATATACACCTTCGTCATCCCCCCATGATTCCATGTCGTAACGCCTCCATAGCTCACCTCACCCAACGCAGCGGTCTCCGGGGGCCTCGAAGAACCCTCCATCCAATAATAAGTAATACCATCGCGACCTATGTATCTCTCGGCTTACATACAGTACGCGACGACATCCCCAATCCTCCTCTGCTTATCTTTATCTGCCTGCGGCGTATCTATCGCCTTTGGTTTCAAACGCGCTGGCACGGGCCTCAAGTAAAAGAAGGCGTGCCTGTTATAGCACTGTCACTGGCTATCTGTCAAGCTGATACAGAGCTCAGCTCCTCGTCTTCACACGAGCGCGCGAGTATCGTCACGCCTAATGCTTGGCTACGAGTGGTATTTCTCCTTGAAACGAAAAAGACCATCGGGCCGCTCGAATCAACAGACTCCCGAAGCTTAACTTTTAACTTATTGACCGCCAGTCGAACATGAATTTATAAAGATGGTGATATACAATACATGTTTCATGTCTCGAAAATGTAGAGAATGCTAGAACTAGAGAATAATATATTAAACACCAGGAAATCGAGGGGACCACAAGTTCGTAAGTATGCAGAACAAATTCATGCTGAGCATCATTCACAGGGGACCATTTACCACATACGAACACGTTTATCAAGCTGGTACTGGCGCGTCATCCTCACCGAAGAATAATTAGATCGAAATGCAACAGAGAAATGCGGGCAGTCGCCAAAAACGCGCAGATGTCATCCGCATGAGTCAGAAGTCGTCGGGCCAATGCTATGGTGCACCAGTAGCGACGGGGACGTTGGTGTCGTAGACCAGCGAAAGCTCCTTAGACATATACGGTGCTGGAACAGGCGTCGTTAGAACCGGTGTTATCCCATTTGAATGCGAAGTGGCCAAATCAGATTGTTGAGGATGAGATGCCGACCTGTGAACACAGAGTTAGTGTATCATGATCCTTTGCTTACAGGTAAAAGTGAACGAAAACCGACGTTTTGATCTTCTTATTGGGCATTTCGGGGGAAGTATGGCTCGACTTTCCCGGTCCCTTGGTTGGAGCATGTCAATCCGGGAAATATTGGTTCAAAGTGGAGCATACCTTGGTGCGTTTCTGCGCAGGCTTCGGTTGACGTTCACCTGGATCATACACATCATCAGGTAGGCCCGAGCTGGAACGACGCTGGTGAGTTTGAAAGACGTCGAGGATGCGAAAGCCACAGACTGTCTGATGTGTCGGACAACGATGCCCATTGTAGATTCGTCGAACTTATCCCACGCCTTGACGAGCTTTGTGAATTCCGTGGTCGGATAAGAGATGTCAAGGCGTCGCGGACCGGTAGCACCAGCTTTGTAAACACGAGTTAGCGAGATCGAAGTCCTCCTCAGATGACACGAGATTCACGTTGTTTTGGTGCGATCTGTAGGCCGATGTAGAATGTTGTCGAGTGAACCGCACTCGCGCCTTCTTTGCCTTCGATGTCTTCCTTCGTCCGTTTTGCTATCGTTTCGGAAATATCCCCTTGAGCAACGAGACGCATTTCTTCATCCGAGAGGCAGTAGGTGACCCGATCGAAACCCTTGGTGAACGGATGTGCGAGTATTAGTGATTCCACATATTCAAGCTTCATTACCAGTTGACGCAATTTAGATTCGACGGTACCAGCCCTGATGACGTGCATGTAAGTCTAGTCCATCGCCACATAAGACCGACTAACCATTTTATTTGAAGATCAGCGTTTCCTGTCGAAGCGATAACTTGGAGGTAATACCGATATTTGTGGAAGAAATCGTGTTTCTTGAAGAGTTCAGACCAGCTCGCGGCTCCGATTATTACTTTGTCGACAATTTCGGAACCTAACATATGTTTTGAGTAACTTGTTAGGACGAGAACACGTTTTGAACTACCTCGTTTGAACTCTTCTATGATGATTTGCTGAGTCGAACTTGTAACGTTGTGCGTCGCACACATCGCGGGATATGCGGGGGTGATGATTGGCATTCGGTGAGAACGATCTGCAGGGTAAAGCTGAACGAAGCATTCATATCACTATCATGAGCAGGTGTGTGATAGCGTGGATGGCGGACCTTGGGGTTCCAGACTTTCACTTGTAATGGACCTTCTTCGATTTGCTTGAGTAACACGGGTTGCGGCCAAGACCTGTTCAACAGACAGCAGGCGTGAGGAATGAAGAAAGACCGGAGGAACACACGTACCATCTATGCATGATTACGAAGAACCGGCTCACGATGGCGCCGGCTACGGCGTTGGGATACAGCTGGCATACTCGGGCGACAAGGATAGCCCAAGCAACACCACCAAAGAAGCCGTTTACATTTGAGGATATTGCTCTTCCTACGAAACAATGAGTTAACAATAACACCGGGGGAGAACAAGTAACGAACGTGATGCCCACAGTTTGATACACCGTAGCGAGTCCCGGAACACTTCGATGTTCGGCACTAGTCGTAGAATCTCGTTCACTACGCGAGAACCTGGAGACAATGTGAGCACACACACACACGCCGAATAACAGTGTTCCAGACCATTCAAACTCCGTACGCATCGGTCGTCTAAATTTCGCAAGAGATTGTCGTCCGCAAGAGATAGATCTTCTGGTATTGATGAGAGCGCAAGTCGCGCCATGAGAAAGTCGATTGGGATCCCGGATATGCACGCCGTTACGATGGGCACGTATGCCTCAGGTATACCCTGCGTTCGTCGTCAGCTGTGGTCCGTTGCACACAACCGGGATACGCACCGCCACTTCTGTAACACCGTCGGCCTCTTTCAGCATGGGTTCGAATATTTCAAAAAAGTCCTCTCGCGATACGTGCTTTGGCACCACGCATAATGTATCGATATCAGTGCCCGGTCCATGAACGCCTAATCTGTACGAGCCGAACGTGAAGATCTTGCCTCCAGCAGCATTGGCTGCAGCCTCCGACAGTCCCCGCTGCAGCGATACAGTCCGAACAAAGGTTTTGACGAGTGTATCGACGCGCCCTAGCACTATCTCCCTAAGAATATCGAAAGAATCCATGGTTAGCAATGTCCGAGACACGTTTTCTTTCATACAGAATTCCCCGTCCTCTCCTGTCCCGAAAAGACCCGTCGAGGAGAGCAGTAAAAGGCCATGGATATCGCTCATGTTGTATAGGAAAAAAGCGTGCGACCAGGGAATGCAACGGGTCATGTAAATCGCTGCTCACCTCGTGCGAGCTTCCTCCTCTGATTCAAACGTCTTTTGTTCCCGCAATTCCTCCATCAGCGTCTCCGTGACTTCCTTTTCTCGGGCGTCCGACTCTTTTATTGAAATGGGTGAAGTCACCCCCAGATAACTGCCACAAAATCAGAAAAAACAAGGCTAAAGTACAAGGTTGCTCACGTTTGTTCCGTCATGGTAGTCGAATCAAGGTCTCAAGTCCAGCAACGATATCGTACAGACCCGTTTTAAAGCAGCAAGATGAAGGCAGGTTTCAAGTCCTGATGATGGTGGCTCTTCAAAAGGCGGCTCGAAGTGTAGCTTATTGTGATGACGGAAAACCATCACGTGGTCAGCTACGGAACTCGGCCCGCTCAAACTTGCACCCTTTTCGAGCTGAACACTTTCAAACTCTGTAAAAAGTCCATTGTACAAAAAGCTATGTACCAGAACTAACTATGTTAATCTATCTGATTATGTTACTAGTCCGTAGCGTTCTGAGCGGCAATAACCATGTTGGCGTACTGGATCATCACCGTGTCAAGCTGGCTGATGATTCCAGTCGCCGTCGCCTCCAAGGAAGCGGAGTCAGAAGATGACAACGAAGATGATGGTGCTGATGACGATGATGGCGCGGATACCGACGACGAAGGAGCGGTAGAGGAGCTATAGACAGCTGCAACGGCGGTCAATGATGGATCACTTGGTATGGAGCAAGTTACTTACACGACGATGAGGGTATATACGTGCTAGTAGTTGAAGTGGAAGGTGGCGGCGTATATACCGACGTCGAAGATGTCGTGGTAGGCGTCCATTCGGGAGTAGAGGTAGTGCTCGTCGTGGTCGGTGCGACATACACATAGGTGCTACTGGTGGTGGGCTCCTGCCACTGCGTCGTGGTTGTCTCGGCAGAAGAGTCCGAGCCGCTCGAGTACGACCATGACCCGGACAGGACACCCACAGACGTGTCCGCAAAGTACTCAAAAAGTCCTTGAGAAAAGTCGAGATCTCCTGAGGCACAACCCATGCACTGACCGGATGAGCCGAATTCAGGACGACATGAACGTAGCACATACCTCATCTACAATGCTAGCCGACGCCGTTTTACCATCGACGGTAATGGAAATCGACGCGAAACAGTGGGCGCCATTATCCCAATCCTACAAGAACGGTTATTTGATAAAGCCACACTATCTTGGAGGCGTTTACCTGCGCTGAAATCGCAACAATCTTCATAGAGTTCATCAGGTCGGAGTACTCGCAAAATTTTTAGAGATGCACGTACATAATCGGAATCCGTCGTTGTCTCGCCACACGCGCCTCTGCAGTATGAATCAACATTCACCCTTCAACAACACCACAAATGAAACACTCACAAGCCGGTTGCAAAATAGGTAAAACTCGAGCGCTTGCTCAAGCTGCTTCTCTCTTCAAAATCTTTACGAACG
Source organism: Hymenopellis radicata (assembly GCA_015501595.1). NCBI lineage: Eukaryota > Fungi > Basidiomycota > Agaricomycetes > Agaricales > Physalacriaceae > Hymenopellis > Hymenopellis radicata. The sequence continues at coordinate 138,664 of JADNRX010000108.1, read as the reverse complement.
CCAGACGACCGATGTGGGTGCGACAGTCCACGGAAGTGAGCAGCCAAGCAGAGGTCCAGCTCAAGCAAGCCGATGAATATTAACGAGCGTAAGAGGAGCATAGTGCAGACAAAGGAATGTGGTTTATGGCAAGGTCTAGTATAGAAGTTCTAGTAGAAGGAGCAGACTTCGAGACGCCGCTGCGGTGATGACAAACCCAGTTAGGACTCGGAGGCCGGCCGAGCGCAGCGACGCTAATAAAAGTGTATGCAGCGTGGCCATATCGCTGCTAATTTTAGGAATAGACAAGTTCGAATTCTGGGACCAAGAAAGCTTAGAATGTTGAAGACGATGGTGGGAGAAGCCAAGCCAGACCAAGTGATCGCGCGACGTGACCGAACCTGTTTTCCTTGCTATTTCGTGTTACTCTCTTCAGGCTGACCAGACAATCTGAGAAAATATGCACTAGGATCGGACGTTTAAAGCTCCTGATTCGATGTCGTGAAATGATCCTAGTATAATGAACTGACTACTATGAGCCTACAAGCTAACTATAAGGTATCTACATATCTATGTGTATAATGTATAACAGGAGGAATATATCGTACGGAAACATGAATAGGACAAAAACGCGATAGAAGTTCTAGTATGTAGGTAATGTAGATATCTAAGAATGGGCTCTAAAATCCGGACAAGCAAAATCATCATCCAATAAGCCTCGACAAACCCCCTAACCGCATTCTACTTCCTCTTCCGCTCCAGCTGCTTGAGGGGCCACTTCCTGTTGAAGAACCAGCAAAATAGCGCCACACACAGGACACCGGCGATCACGCCCCCGATCAGCCCACCAATTCTGCCTGACGAACTGTCGCCATGAGACAAAGAGGAAGGGGTGGAGGAACCATTGTCAACGTCGTCACCACCAAACGATGGCTGCTCTCCGTACGGCCAATAATCGCCACCATCGGGGGGTAACACGCACGTCAACGCGTCTCCGTTGCTTACAACGTCGAAACCCGCCTGGACAGTGCTCCCTCCGCCATCCGCCGTCACATTCGCAGTCATCACGAACGGCTGTGGCGTTGGCGGGATATCCGTATCAGAACAGTTGGGGCCAGGCGAACCGATGAAGGAGGTGTTCCCGAAAAGCGTGTTCCCAGTAACGGTGAAGTTCTTGGCAGAAGTGAGCGCGATGGCGTAGCTGAACGCTCCCGAGAAGCTGTTATCGATAACGGTTCCAGACAGACTGACGTTCGTCTCATACCGCGAACCGAACCAAGTACGGGGGCCAATGGCTATTCCGATTCTATGAGGTTAGAGAATATCATCAGCAACCAGATGAATGATCAATGGCGAATTAACTAACTTGGTGATAACATGGTCGTTATTCTCCCCTTTCGTATGGCCCTCGGCTGCCAAATCAGTTGCGAACCCGCCCAAAATCGTGTTGTCTCTCACGACGACACCCGTGAAGTTAGCGTTCCAGGGGTCGTAGTCAACCATGTTGATTCCTCCCAGGAGAGTTTGCTATGAACAAACGGAGAGAGACTGTCAGCTCCGATGGCGGACACGTCAGAGAGACAAGAACTTACGTTCACGGCGGCAATAGTGTTGTTATAGACTTGAGTTCCCGGTGCACCAAAGAGCACGATAGCGCCGTCGGTTGATCCAAGGACAATATTGTTACGAACGATGCCATTCATGCAGCTGTAGCTGATGCCATCCGCCCATTCCTCAAAGCTGTCGCTTCCGCATGGTCCGATATCGTTATTTTGAATCTGTCCAAGATTGGAACCGCGAATCAGTACCGCAACGATTGCATAATTATAGCAGGAAAACATACCGTAACATTATTACACGACAGCGCGCCCTCCGCGACATGGAGACAGGACCAACTACGCGGATCGAAGGTCTTAACGTACTCGACGAGTTGGTCTGAATTAGATCCCCCAATCTCGATGTTCCCACCTCCGCTAGTGGAACTCGCACCCTGTCGCGTTCCATCAATCTGAAGAAGAGAATCAAATCAGCAATGACGTTCTTGTAGATGGAAGCCGAGAACAGAGACTCTAAACAAATAGAGAGCGTGAGTGTGGGCACTCACTTGAAGGTTTCTGATCTTTATGCCGCTGCAGGTAGCGCAGTTTCCTTCAATCGCCGTTGTGTGACCCTTTCCGTCCGCGACAGGTCCGTTCACCACCAATAAGGCGCGCGTATCATCTGTAGGATATCCCAATGTGCTGATTTCCTGATTTGGCCAAGTGAACACGAGAGGGGCTTGTATGAGATACTGTTTGGATGGACACAAACGAAGAATGTAGCCAGGGCCAGAGGAATTGAGGAGCGTGTTGAGCCGGTCTGTGACTGTATTGGCGGGGTCGGGGGATTCGCATGCGTCGGCCCGGAAGAATGGCATCATGTACCTGATGCTGAGACGAATCTGATAGTCAAAATGATTTGATATGAGAAGGACCTGCAAGTGACGCTCTCGGAGGTGCGCTGGTAGCTCGCTGATGTGCGGTGGTCGTGAAGCAACGAGGAAGAAAGGAAGGAAAAGGAGGAGAAATCTGGAGACCCAAGGGGAACAAGAAGTCTATGTGAACGAATATGTGGGGAATAGAAGTTCAATGAAGCCAAAGGCGTCCTAGCTGATGTATAACAGAGTGCACGGAGAGAAAGAGGGAGGAGCGTGGAGGGGGAAGGAAGGAAGGCGTAGGCAGGACAGGAGCTGTGATTGGCGAACCTCCTTACTATTTCCTAAACGGGTCGGACGCGATCGTGACTTAGTGGAGGTTATGGCAGAGAGAACCCTCAGGAAAGAGGAGTGTAGATTCAAAGGCGTAAAGAAGTGTCGGTACAAGGCTTAAATACTAGTGCAAGAAATTCACGGGTGAGATAAGTTTAAATAAGTCTAAGACGAGGCGAGATGTTAATACAATTGGTACGGATGAGGTACGGGTGTGAGAAACACGCCTATCCCTGAGACAAGCGTTCATGTCCTTAACCGGTATTTCAGACTTCCCCTCCATGTCGTCGCATTTTTCACTGCTCAGTTGGATTCAAGCACGCGTCCTTCAGTACCCGCCTTGGCTGATGTTTCTCTGGAACAGCTAATCCACCTTTACGCCTTTCCATCAATCTCAGTCCCGATAATCTACTTACTTCAAGTGCAGCCACCAAATCACAATCCAGCCGAACCACGCACCTATCCTCCTTAAGAATCTTCACAGAATCGATGTTGAACTGCCATTCAAGTCCCGATCGGCCCATGCTTGTTTGCCTGCGCCTGGTCGCCTTCGATCTGCGGCGGCGGGGCCTCAACTCCCGCCTTTTCCCACACTTTTACGTTGACTCGGACCGTCTTCCTTAAAAACCACACGTCCCAGGACTCCCGTCCGTCTGTGTTCGAATTCTCTGCCAAAAGTCTGATTGTTTCAGCTCGCGGATGAATTTTTTTTGTCCATGGGTATGGCCGTTGATGATACCGCCGGGCAGTTGATCTCGTCGACACACACTCCAGACCCGAAACTGGGAGCCTTGGGGCTCTCAGATGACTTACAGGGACCAATTTATTTCTCTTATGGAGCGTCTTTCCAGTTATCTCGCTTCACACAACGGTTCCCCGCATTCCGACGGATCACTAGTGCCTCACACTCGACGACTAAGTACTGTTCTTCCTCATCGCCGAATTCAACGTGTGGAGCTCGAGTACTATGGAGTCTTTCCAGTTGCTTATCTAACGTCTCAGGCATCTCAATTCACACAACGCTTCCCCGCATTCCGACGGATCATCAGCCTCACGCTTCTACGTATACGAGACTACGACTACCGTTTCCGTACCAACCTTCAATTGAGACTTTTGTTCAGTGGTACGCGGAACGCGACTCGTCTAAGGGTAATCGGCTTATTGACCCCAGGTTTGCGACATAATCAAAGGCTGCTGTGGCGTTCTAGATCTCAGGTAACGGAGATCGCTGTTCCGCATCCCACACATCCCGGATCTCTCTGTCGAGTTCCTTGGAAGACAAAATTTCAAGAGCGCGTCGTAGGAGAGCTAATCTCCACATGGGCCGCCTCTGATTGAACACTCGAGCAATCTTTTTCACAAAAATTCCCGAGATGCGTACTCTCCCACATAAAGTGAGCTCACAACTCACTGAACGTTCCATCTATAGTATCTCGTGGCGGCGCGGAGATAGCTGTCGCATCAGAACATCAACACATTCGCACAAGTACGGAGATCATACCGGTGGGATCCACAATACAGTATAACAGGATCCCGATGACGCTCATCTTTTCATTCGCTGCTCGTCCTTGTTGACTAGAAGCACCACCGCGTTATGCGGGGTATAACTGAATTACAACGGGTTCAACTTCCAGTCAGTCAAGTTCAAACACGAGGTAAAGCGGAATTATAATTCAGAACGGCTCAGGACGATGCCTCGGTAAAAGGTGCGAGAGGAAGAAAACGAAATAGAGAGAACATGTTTGAAGGAGTGATTGAATGGCGGAGGACCAAGCAGGGAATTTGGCGTTAGAGTTCCTATTACTTGGCCTAGGCACCAACAACAAAGATGAATTTACACCAGATGTGCACGATGAATCGCCTTTTCTCGCTCACTGCAGCTGTTAATGCGACCGAGTTACAGGGACAGGTGGAACTGGGGGACGAATTGGATTGTGATGGGGGTATGTGCGATTGGCTTGGGAGAGCATCTCCAAGACTATGTCATGGAAGCGATGTCCAGGCCATACAGTTGGCCTGTCAGTAAGAGACCTTTGGCGCCAGCTACAGGTGTCCGTTCATGCCCTCTGCACTCGGAGATTCCCACATGTCATATTCGCACTCGTAATACCCCATCCGTGCGCGTCTAGACACAACTCTAACTATCAACTCCGACAATATTGATCAAATGTCAAAAGCGCATCAACGAAATGTAAATGTCTCGGAGACGGAATTAGCACGTCCATGGAAATGGTGTACGACATGGCATGGAGTGCTCGGATTGGCGTGGGCCTTTCCGAAAAGAAGTCAATCTGAACGATGGACTTGGACTTGTCACAATCATAGGATGACTTTTGAGCAAGTCGGTTTCTAGCAGGGTCTTACCTCCAAAGGCCACTTTTCTCGCATGCCCAATGCTCGCGATAACCAACCAGCTATAGTAAGGGCATTCCGGAGACACGAAGTGCATCCTATTTTCATCTTAACGTCAACATGCAGGGCCGTATCAAGTACTAGTAACAAGGCCCTGTCCTGAACCTCGAAATATGCGAGCTTTCAAACGCTCCAACAAGGAACCATCGCGGCATCACCCAGCCTTAGGCAAAAAATGACGCTTACCATTCCAGACGGCGTGCTCCAAGGATCCTCGAGGCCAATGAACAGCAATGACACTTGGACCGAGGATAAGCCAAACATAAATGTTATCCGAAGCATACAAATGAATCAACGACGTCGCGACCGGTCCGAAGATTCCTCTCTGGGTCTGCGAGGAGGCGACCTGTCGTCACGGTAGCGTCTAGGAGGGGAGATGTCGTCGCGTCTCCGGAACGGAGGGTCCTCTGCTCGCGGCAAAGGTGGAGTATCATTACGATACCGTCGTGGAGGAGAGTCATCGTCTCGGTGCCTTCGAGGGCCTGACGACTCATCTCTAGTATATCGCGGAAGTGATTCGTCTCTACTCGGACGAGAAGAGTCGCCGCGGGACCGCCTGGGAGGAGAATCATCACGCGTTCGTCTAGGCGGCGAGTCATCGCGTGTCTGCGAGAACGAGGAGAGTTGTCGCGGTCTAAAGAGTCCTCGCGCCTCCGTTTCGCAGGTGGACTCCTCTCGTCGCGTCCAAAATTCGCCAAGAGCGCCTCCACACCGCGAACACCTTCCGTTTTCTCTTTCTCTTTCCGTGCCTTCTTCTCTTTTTTCGCTTTCTTTCTTGCGCGCCGTTCCTCCTTGGTCTCGCCCTCGTGTTTGCTCTTTCCCTTCTTCTTCTGCTTTTTCTTTTCCTCGCCCGCTTCGCCTTCAGATAACCTGCCATCGGGTCCTCTGGATCAATACCGTCGTCGCTCTCTTCCTCGCTTTCACTCTCTTCAGCATCTCCGCCTTGCATTTGAGGTAACGCATTCATCTCTTCGTCATCTTTATCGACCCATTCTCCTTCGTCGTTTTTAACTCTGCCTTGCTTGTAATCTTTCACATGGTCGACGCGTAGGGTTCGCCCAAGGACAGAGGCGCCGTTGAGGTTATCAACAGCAAGGATTGTTGAACGTTGGTCCGCATACATGATGAAGGCAAAGCCTCTAGGAGCACCAGTTTCCTTGTTACGAGGAAGGTTTATGTTGGAAATTTCGCCGAACCTGGAAGATTTGAGCATTGGAAGAGGTTTGAACCGAGAATGATAATACGCACTGCGACATAATGGTAATAACATCGCCCTCCGTCAGCTCTGTATTCAGTCCACCAACAAATACATAGGCTGAATCCTTGTACTCGTCATGCCAAGAGCCTGTGACGCCCAAAGCGAGCTCTGCTTCATTGATTTTATTGATTTCACGAACGACACTATTGTGAGATATCAGCATCCTGTTGTACTGCGCGTCGAAGAGTTAACGCACTTCATGTCGATTACGGTATCGTAGTTACGCTAGAGCACTGCAATTGATTGGAACTGACGCGACTTGAATTGTGAGGTGACCGTCGGGAGCAAAGAGCTGCTCGTTGCCTTTTTGGGACACTAACGCTTTCCTCGTTTGGATCGCCGCGAATGATCTGCGTCCGACCATGCCGACCACCACCACCATCACCTTTTCATCTATACTGACTGGGGCGGACAGACTTAGTAGATACATCTAACTCCTGCTCGCAAGTGGTTATTCCGAGTCTTCCTCAACAATTCAAACTTTGTGGCAGTGGTCCATCAGGGTTCTCTTACTTGAATTAGGGCATAACTAGGCTGTCAAGGGTGCTATTCCGGAGACGATTGAAACTTGTAACTAGAGTACTTACTCAGTACAGATACCCCAGGACTCAAATCACCTCGAGGCAGGGATCGGTATCAAAAGAGGGTAAATCACTGGTTGATCTCGACTGTAACATGATGTTCAACTAGATTCCCCAAGTTCAACTGATATGATGTTTGAACTAATAGCGGGAGGTCGTTCGAGCGCAGTTCCTTGGGCCTTAAGTCTTGCAGGCATATTGACACTTGGAAAGAACGGCGAGGAAGACCGTTGACACTGACGTGCACTGCGGAGCTGTAGGGAAGAATTGAAGAGAGTGGCAAGGACGCATATGAGGAAACGTGAAGGCTGTGTCTAGTCGCATGAGTGTACGAGGATTGATCGGCTTCGATGTGAAGATAAGTTACCCCGTAGAGAGAGAACGTAAGTCAATCATGGGCCCATGTGTGTAGGTTTCAACTTGAAAGCAATGGGGTGCAGAGAACGTAAGAGACCAAGGCGATGTATGAAGTTTCATAGTCAAAGTGAAAGAATATCTATTCGAGACGACGTGCGGGGCGGGAATGAGCCATGGAGATACAGTGCACAAATGCTAGCGGGAGGAGGAACACGAAGATTTCATGAAGATGCACTGTCGTAAAGCTCAGACGGGCATATCGTTTGATCGGAAGGTCCGGTTCGGTAAGAATTCCAAGAAGAGGCTGCGCAGTGCGGGAATGGATGAGGTGACTTCCGGCCTTGAGCGCGGCATGGACGGGCATCATTGGTGGACTCTTAGTGGGTGGCGCGTGGCGAGTGGGTCTGGAATATGCTATACAGAACTTGAGTGCAGCGGAACTAGCGCTGGGGACCGGACAGCCCAGTTCATACGCGGATAACACCAGGAGCCGCAGGAGACCAAGAAAGGTTTTCTACTACAGGTACGACAATGCATGCAAGTCAGACGACGAGTTTGCATCGGTCGAGATCTATGGTGCTGGAACCGGCTCCGAGTTTAGTACGAGGTTAAAGAGGATACGAAGATGTGGCTCTCATTGGCCCGAAGTGGCGCAACTAGCAAAAGGTTAACGAAGTGACTCTGGACGAGCGAGATACGCGTCCGGCAAGGAAGAAGAGCTCGAAAGGAGACAGATTATCGTGTAATCCAAGTAAGGTTTAACTTTGCTGGCCCAGACTTGACACAGTCGTTGTAAGTTCCGTTGGGCGTTCAAGTCCTCTCTACTATCCCAAGACGATGGGTCCCCGAGAACCCTTCAGTGCAGATACAGATACCCTCCAGGTCAAAGTATAGAGTAGTCGCAGTAAGATCCGTCGACAGAATCAATTGCTTCACGGACTAGTGTAGAACTAGCTAAGGATCCGGAGAAGAGCCTCAGCGGTACCATTTGCCGACGCGCCGCTGACTAATACTTCTCACGCCTAAAAAATCTATCCGATCCATCATCGACATTGAAGGCTTCAGTATCGCAATAACGACGAGCAAGCCTATGTCGTTCACTCTTCCGCCGATTAACGACGCGCCTGACTCCCCATGGGGTCCGCCGGCGTCATTGCCCTCGCCCTCCTCGATCCCATACGCGCCATACAGTAAAGCAGACAAACTAGGCAGAGTCGCAGACTGGAATGCAACGAGCACGACGTCGACATCTGCTGCTCATCCATCTGGTGGAGGAAAGCGAGAGGTGTACGGAAGTGGAACTGGATCATTTGCGTATTTCCATGTCGAGGACGAGGCAAGTTTCTCAGTGGTCGACAACACCGGACGAGGCGGAGCTGTACGGAGAGGTGGACCCAGCCGCGGAAGGGGTATGCATGGTGGACGCGGTGGCGGTGCTCACCACACTGGCCGAGGCGGCGCCCAGGGATATGGTGGTCGCGGAGGCGGCCAGCAAAGAGGCGGCGGACGCCGCGGCTGGCGGGATTGGGATAAAGTGGGTTTGAACTCAATCAGGTTTCCTAAAGCTGATGATTGTTAGAACTCACGAGCCCGTGAAGCGAGTGTGGTTATCTCGCCTTCATGGAATATGCTTGAGGAAATTGAATTCCATCGATTGTCCAAATTGCGCCTTCAAGTGGATGAACCGGATGATCTGTAGGTATTTTCTGTTTCTTGAAATTTAACAATTTCTGACATTTATCATTTAGTGCAACATACGGTCGTTTGTATGCGTACGACAAGACCTATGACAGAATATCGACAAAGTCCGAGCGTCCTCTACAGCTCGTTGACCGCCTAAAATACAACCCCACTACGTCTGACGACCCCGTTATTGCCTCTCTTGCCCAAAGCAACGTGGCAACTGTCTACACTACCGATGCCATTCTGTCTGTCTTGATGACAGCACCCCGTTCTGCGTACCCCTGGGATATTGTCATTACACGAACCCCCAATGCTTTGTACCTCGATAAACGTGACGGTGGTCCTTTTGATAGCATAACCGTCAACGAAAATGCTGCTGACCCCCCTGCGCCCGGTGAGGGTATCAACGGGCTCACGAGCTTGTCACTGGAAGCGACATACGTGAACCAGAACTTCGGCTTCCAGAGCGTTATGGAGAGCGCGCCTGCTCTCGAAATGGAGCACCCTAACCCCTTCTATGGGGGCGAGGAGGAGGGCGAACCTTTGGCTTCTTGCGCCTACCGTTACCGTGTCTACGACCTCGGCGTAACAGAGGACGAGGACGTTCGAGTCTGTGTACGTACGGAGGTTGACGCATTCATACCCCAAACCAAGGGACTTGTCACCATCCGCGCCCTCAACGAGTTCGATCCTCGCGCTCCAGGTGCTGGTGGAGCACCAGACTGGCGTACCAAGCTAGACAGCCAGCGTGGTGCCGTGGTTGCTACCGAGATGAAGAACAATTCCTGCAAGCTTGCCAAATGGACTGTTCAGGCTATGCTGGCAGGCGCCGAGGCCCTTAAGATTGGTTACGTCTCCCGTGCCAATCCGAGGGACAACACTCGCCATGTCGTCCTTAGCACAGCGAGCATGCGTCCTGCTGAATTTGCTGGACAACTGAATGTTAGCGTCAGCAATGGCTGGGGTATCGTGAGAAGTGTCATCGATGTATGCATGAAGATGAAGGAGGGCAAATACGTCCTTGTCAAGGACCCCAACAAGGTATGTACAACTATGCTTTCAAGGTTGCCGTTCAACTTATGCTTGATTCCCCTAGCCTGTCATTCGTCTATACAGCGTGCCTATGTCGACGTTTACCGGCGAGGAAGAGGGCGAGGACGATCCAGCGGCCACCGGTACGGCCGAGGAAGAGTAAAAGCACCATCTGTGTATACATTATCTCACTGTGCGATTGATGAGAGCTATCTTTTCCCTGTTGTAACTTGCGGTCAAGACGTCAAATTCTTTTCCATGTGGACGTGTCTACACTCGGTACGCCCATTTTCGCACCTCTAAGAAAAGTCAACCGAGATCACCACATGTATTTTGGCAGTGCGTTTGTATTATCCACTAATGAAGCGCGTAGGACGCGTCCAACCGCGAGGATAATCATAGTTGCCATCTATTCATCTTCAAACTCCCGAACATCAGCAGCACCCCGAAGCCCAAACGTCGAAGCACCAAGCTAACACTATTCGACACTGATTAGCTGCCCAAGGTCAAACGATGGCACTGCCACATCGCAGCTTTCCTCGCGCGTTCTCATCACATCGCACGGAGGCTTTCATTAAGATGTACGTTTACCCGTCTTGTCCGGTGTCTAATCTTAATGACTATCAGTTATGCTGTTCTGGGGTCTAAACTAAATCGCCTTGCTTTACCAGCGGGAGGCTTTGACAGTTCTACATCGCTGCAAGTGATACACCTAGTGGAGGGAATCAAGTTCCCGAAAGTGTTTCATTAGTCAAAGTAAAGGTAGTGAACGTCAAGCTAGGCGAAGCTAGTGCCAAAGCTGAATCTGTACCCAGTCCTTGGGAGCATATGTGCACCGCTTTCTGTCTCGCTGAAGCTTCGGGATCCCCAGCCCGGATTTAAGTATCTAAGCGCTATGCAGTATATCCGTGGACTGTACAAAGGTGCGTGCGTGCTCCAGTGAAACACGTAGACCCGTAACCGGGATTTAGTACTCTTCAGCGGCTTCTCTGCGAGGACACGACCGACCCGACTCGCGATCCGCGTGTCACTGTCGACTTTCATTATGCGTGACACTGACACGCCCTGCAGAGGTTTGTTGGGCGGGAACTTATGTCCGCGACAATTGAACATTATCACCGACTTTGAACACCAACTTCGGGATCGACATGCGCACCGCCCTCCCTGCGCTGTTAGGAATCTAATCCGCGGTCCGTACTGGTCCGTGCGGGGCATCACCTGTCGTGATCGTCGTCGTCGATCGGACCTGAGTGTGCGCCGCGTGCTCCCGCCTCTTCGTCCTCAATGGACGCGTCAACTTTGCTTCCTATTCGTATTCAGTGTATTCGTTTCACGTCTGCACATCCCCCTCGACCGTGTTCAGACATCTCCGGAGCTCTCGTAACGCGTTCCTAGGACTTGCTATTCTGAATCGTTCCCAAGAGAGGTAGTCTCTCACTCGGTTAGATGTCCGTGTTCTGTGATGTTCCTGTCACGGTCTTCGCCAGCTCTTACCACGCCATGCTTCGAGTCGGGCGGCAGGCACTGCCTCCTCTGCAGCTTCTCTCTTCACGTCAAAGTAATCTTCTAGTTTCATCGTAATGCTACCGACGACGCGACATTTCCCAGCATTCACTAGTCGTCGGACATTTCCAGCACCGTAAAATTCCGCAATTTATGTCTATTCATGCTGTCGCACTGCTTCTCGTCGTCGTTTGTGTGGCCTGGCTCTCAAGAAGGACGGAGCGCTCAATACTTGGTTCCATTCTCCACCGCGCGTCTAAACATTCTCGGGAGATCCCGCAAGAATTCGAAAAGAAGCCTGTCGACAGACTTCTAGGTGTGGCCACCGGCGCCAAACTTTTATTGGCTGCCTCCCGCGTCATTGTCCGTGTCCTGGCTACCTACTCGTGCACTTCGGCAGTTCGGGTACGTCCCTCCTCTATCGTCATTCTCCATGAATCTCGGAACGCGGTCTGGGGCTCGCGGATAACAACTTCAAGGGGCGGCGGCGTTGTGGCATAGTTTCAACTTGCCGTTCCCCGTATTGGGAGGTGGTAGCAACGTTTCCCCACAAACCCTTCCGGGGTGCATAATGAAGACGCGAAGAGGGCCGAGGCTTGCGCTTGGTGAGATTAAAGCTCGCCATACTTAATATCCAATCATGCGGTACGAATCGGGGTGCCCCACCACGAGCCCCGTTTTCCACCGTTATCATGAAAGAGTCTATCCTACTCGGTCTGTGGCCATTTCGGAACGCCCAAATCCTCCAAGAGAAAACTATCCAACTTGTGCCTGCCTGTATATAGACCCCTTGGCATCAAAAATACAATCCTTTGGTTCAAGTTCACAAACGTTGTGGGGCTCTTAGACGCGTTGTTGAGTCGGCGCGGAGGCAGAATGCATCCGCCATTCCACAGTTTCTTCTTTCCGACGCAACTATTCCTAGTCGAGTCGGAGTGGCCAGTGACCGCGATGTGTACTCACTATCTTTCAGTGGCGGTCGGAGGAGGAACCGCACCGTTGACTTGTTACTTACTTAGTGTCAATGTATTCGACGACTTCTTGAACGTGGCTGAAAGGACGACCTCGCGGGACGGTAAAGTATCCGCTTCGGTATGTAACTACTTCCCCCAGGCGATGTACTAGGACTTCTCTTCGAATGCCGGAACGGAATGGACATTGGACCCGTTATCTGCTCTACTGAGTGCTTCTTGGGAATATTTGGGATGAGACGGTAGCGTATCCGTTGACCTTCTGCCAGCCCACAGTTACAGGCTATGTAAAGTCTGCCATTATATGCAAGGAGTTGAATACACAAGCCTCCCTCAGCCCTGTATTGCGCAACCGTAGTAACCGTCTCCTCAATTCAGTGATTGAATACGGGCTCGTCTCGCTGGCATCCTTCTACCCAAGGCTGTGAAGTTGGATACCCATGCCCATAACCGAGCGCCAAACCCAGCGTCGGAATCGTTGACATGAGGATACCACATCCCCTTCCGTCTTCAGTCCAATTCTCCATCTTCACAAGCTCTCATTCCAAGTAGCGTAATCGGGATTGAGATGGCTTATCCCCCGACGCGCTATAAGGTTCTCAGTGGGATTACGTGACGTGTCGGTGCTTCTCTGTATGTTTGTCCAGTGACCTGGATAACGGCATAAGGAGAACATGGGATAACACTAACGCAAGTCAGGGTGAGCGCTCACCTCAGGGCAGAGCGAAGACGTCCGCGGCAACGGAGGTTATCTGTGAGTTCTGTACCACCCGGAGCTCTCTATCCCTGCACACGATCGCTCTATTCTATGGCCGCCCTGCACCTGTGTGTCGTCGCCGTTCGCCACATTTCGTGTCACGTCGCCCTCAGAAAGCACACCAGAAATAGCTGTTTCGAAAACCAAACATTCATTTGCGAACAAAAGTAAGAGTACAACGGCCTCGAATGTGGCGCGATTTTGTGTGTATCTAGTAGTACAGAGGTGGGGTTCTATCGAGAATAAATAAAAGTACAATCCGGGTACAGTGACAATAACAGCTAAGAGAGCGAAGGAGGGATAAATAACATAAGTAAATGATATGCCAAGATGGGGACCAGTTCAATATGCCTGGTACGGTTGTTGCAGCGGCGCTACTGGTAAGCGGATGGGAGGCGGCGACGCGGAGGGAGAATGTGGTAGAGAAAGGGTATGCGAGTACGGTGATGGTGAAGGATATGAAGACGAAGAGGATGAGGAAGTGCCAGAGTATAGTGATACTAAGAGTGGCGTCAATATGAAGGTCGAGCAGCATTCAAGGAAAGCGATACTCACGCGAATCATCCCAATCCTTGGGACTGCGCGAAGGATCCTTCTTGACAATCTTTTTCGCGGCACTCTTTCGCGCTTTGTTCCCGGCGCGAAGCTCGTCAAAGCGAAGAGGACGCGGTCGAAGATGTGTGCGTTCGTAGAGCCCGCATTTGTTGCACACAATTTTGCCGGGGTTTAGAGTAGAGCGACGCCAACTGGGTGGCTCTGTGGTGTGGCAGTTGAAGCAGCGGCGGCGAAGGTACTGCGTCTCTTTGCTCGCGGCGTCATCCGTGTGTTGAACGGGAAGGCCGGTGTGTGGCGAAAGAGAATAAGCAGGCGGGGGTGGCGGATAGTTGAAAGAGGAAGCAGGGAGGTAATGGTGGGACGGTACAAGTGGGGTATGGTGCTCTTCCAACTTGACGTCGGAGTAGTAGGGCGCGTGGTGGTGCGGGCGCTCGTCGTACAGCTCCTGCAGAAGGCTGCCCGAGTACGGAGGAGAGCTGCCGTAGGGAGGGTAGGTGTATTCCTCTCGGGATTCGAACATAAGGCTGCTGTCCATGGTGTAGCTATTTGCTTTGGCATTCCTCGAAAGTAGCCCTCATACTTAAACCATTTCCCCTCAACGCCAAAAGGGGAATGAATAACGAATGGGGTAGGCCTGCCACATCGGGTTGGAATCTGTCCCACTCCCCTGGGCGAGGACCCCAGAAGCACTTGCATGAGGCCTCGCCGATTCCCGAATGCAACACCAAACACGGGGCCAGGGTCACACACTTTGCGATTATTTTCGATTTCGATATTCGAATATTGCGTGTGTGTATTCGTTCTTTCGTGATTATGTCTGCGAATCGGCCCGCACACCCAGCGCCGCCCTTGCCCGCCGCACCCCACCAGTGCGCCCCGCCACTTGCACGACGCTCTGAGCCATTTTATCCGATATCCGGAACGACTTGACCCCGCCGACGTCGGATACCCAGATCGCGCCGCAGACCAAGCCAGGCAGCACGCCGCGTCCCAGCCATGCCAGCAGCACCCAGCGCGTCCAGGAGTCGCCTAGAGCAATCCCGAACACGCGGAAAGTGTAGGCACGTGGAATCAGGGCGCTGTGGATGTATGCGAGCGCGCCAACGACGCCCGCTGGCCCTAGGAGCCAGAGTAGGAGCAGCAGCGATAGAAACTTGCGTGGTCCGAAGCGGCGTTCCAACGGCGGTCCCAGCGACGAGAGAAGGACTAGCAGAGGTAGTAGTGTCGGTGTTGACGAGGCATACAAGGTATGTGTAAGCAGACGGTATGGCTGTGTTCGCAGAAGGGATGTCTGGAGGTTGAAATAGACATCCATGTCGAATAGCGAGGTCAGTAAGGTCGACGACGCATAGACGACGATGGCCACTGGTCACTGTCAGTCGCTGACGGCCGCGGGAGAGGCGGCGTACCTTTGCTAATTGGCGCGTGCTCGAATGACATGGTGGTGTACTAGTGACGGGTAAGTAACGTGTCTCGCACCGAATTACTTCCGCTCAATTAGCCTCGATTACCTCCATGTCCTTTTTGTTCTATACCTACAGATACGCAACCTTGACTACATCTGAGACTTCGAGCAGCACCCTTCACCTTTCTCGAAGTTCGCGTATCTGGCCTGGAAACCACGTATTTGCACGCGATCGACCAATTGCGCGTCGATCCAGAAACAGGGGACTTTGGCTTATTCTTATTTGCTCTCTTCTCTCGGACTGTCAAAGAAATTGGACCACGAGTGTATCGCGACGTTCGTATCTGGAAATAAGTGAGACTTTCATCTATGCCGCCCGAATTTCTCTCCGGACTCGCACCGACCTGTACAGACAAGGCACCATAACGCCTAGGAAACGCATTCTCGTTATCTTTCCTTCCTCCACCTTGCATTATGTCTCCACCATTCTCCACATTTCCTAGATCCCATGGCCAGGCACTTCTAAAATTCCATCCCTACCGTCCTTTCCCATACCAATACTATTCAACGAATATGCCACGCGTAGTGTGCTGCAGCTCATCTAGCTCCCGACGGCCCCTCTTCAACAAACCTCTTTTCGCGTCGATCCCAATTTCGTCGTTGAACCATATACAAATTCCCCGCCTTTAGATTACCATGTATGAGATCGCACTCATAGGCCCTAGCAACCCGTGGGCTCATCGGCGGTAATGTTCGAGAGGGAACTTTCTCCTCCTGCTTATTGGTGGGAGACGCTGGACAATAACTGGCGTTATTCCTTTCAATGTTGTTGGCTTATTGGGGATGAACGTTTGAACGTTAATAGAGTTGCGACCTTGGATACTCGCCACTCGCTGGATTCGTTGGTAACAACCGTTTTCTGGATTCTCTTTGTACTGGAAAGTCCTCTCTTCAACCCTCGAAGCGCATCCTTGGATACATGGTTGGCTATATTGAGACGCCCTACGACCTCCGTGTCGACAGAGGTTCTCTTGGAATGGATTTCTCGGGCATACTCTGGATACACAAGTACGTGAGATTACTTCGATCCCTAGACTTCACCTTTGTGCCCTTGGATACACACCGAAGTCATATGCATAGGAAAACATTTTTACTTTCATTATACGAGCCGGTTTCTTCTACGGTCATATACTCGCTTATCGCTGGCTCTCGATATTCGTTACACCATTCGATGTTCTTATTCTTCAAAACGGCACAAACGGAAACAGGAACGCGTAAGGAACGCGCAGGACCGCAGGTACGTACTCAAGGACGCGGGTCGTAATCTTGAATTGGTTCCTTTTCTTCCAAAGTTTTCCGTTATCCACTGCGCTATACATAGAAACAACAAAATTCATAGTTCAGGATGTGGTGCAGAACAAAGCAATGGCGCAAGTGGGAAGAATAGCCAGAGTCCCGGGGGCCGAAGGTCAGTGGGAATGTGGACACACAAAGAAATACTCCGAGCTGTAAACATTCCTATGTGGGACAAAGACAAAAAGAAGACGACAAGGACTTTCCTGTATGGAAGAGGCAGGTATGAAGGGGAAGGACAAAGAAAGAAGAGAAGGGAAGACCGGGCCTGAGAACACGCGGCAATGACATGAGGCGGGGATAAGCGCCCTCAGTTCTCGAACGGAGAAAAACCAACATGCAAACCGTCAGAAAAAACACACAGCATACCCGAAAAGTCAACAATTGGAAGGGTCAATAAAACGGTGGGAAGAGAACGCCACACCCGAAGAAGTCGAAGGTACCCGCCGTAAGACCAGTAAGAATATTACGAAGTACAGTGCCCACGAACACAGGCGAGCATTCATTTCCAAGTTAAGCGACTCTGGAAGATCTATTGGTTTCGGAGAAGCAGCCAGAGAAAGGCGAGCTGTGCTCTCGGCACTCAGTTCATAAGCGCTGGGAATAAAATCGGAGAATGCGGCGCCAAAGAAGCCACCTCATGACAGGTTGGACTCTGCCCGAGACGCGTCCAAATTTACCTGTCACAATGGCGAAACGAGGTGCCGCCACAGCACTGCAAGAGAAGCATAGGCATAAGCATAAGTGCCGAAGACGGACCGGTGCAGATATTCTCGCGTTGGTGATGGTGGAGGACTTCGAAGCACAGCAGAGCGTCGATCGGATGTCGATCAGCTCTTGAGTTGGCTCTGAGTAAACATCAGTCATGACGCGCCTACCGGTCACACTGGCCTCGACGTGTTTCTTCGTGGGCTACCGGGCACACGTAGCCTTTGACTCTTATCATAGCGTGCCCGAGAAGGACTCCGTCAACTTTCCCCCGCTGCCCGTGACTACGGCGCTTATCCGTCGCCGCGCCACGTCCTTTTGGACTGACTCCATAGATTTACTCTGCTGAAACAGATAAGGACTTGGGCAGAGGCCAGCCCAAGTCGTCCTCTTTAGGCGTCGAGTTCTTTGCTGACTGGAACTTCCGAGCAGAGCGCAGCCAAAGCTCTCAAGGGAGGGATGTGCTTTGCGCCTCGCCGTCCTAAGCCGTCAGTAACTCACGGGCGCGGTGGCGTGGAGGATTTGCGTATTGCGACCGAGTCTTGCTGATGTGCCCTGGTGCACGCCGATTCGGATAGCGAATTGATTGCGGACTGACCTTGGCTAGCTCAAACAGCGCACGTCCGACAGCTGAGATTCATGTGTATGCTTGATGGGCCCAGTCCCGCGGGGTCACGGGAGTACCAACTTCAGGTGCGCGCGCGTTCCTTTGCACGTCGTACTATCTTCACCGTACAGTAACTGTCCGTTTCGAATTGGCAGCTGTCCATGATGCTTTCTATATGAAGCTCGGGGAGTAGCTCGGCCTTTTCTGATGCCCCTTTTTGAAACTGGGCGTGGCAAAAAGTTCTCGTTCCGCCGGGAGAGTTCGTCGAGGATGTGTGAGCCATTGTCTCAATCGAACACCCTGACGCGAACTTGGATAGCGCCATTGCACACGAGATCTACATCCCTGCATGTGCTCCGTTCAAACTACTGTCAAAGAGCTTCGAGAAATGACACGGCAAATTCCTCTGGGAGGCCAGTTGAGATGAGAGGACGACAAGCAGCGTATGATCGTATGACATGCAGCACGAACACATCGGATACTGTGCAATAGATATCAGTACACTACTAATAGTACAGAAGATGAAAGAAAACGCAGTCCCATACAAAGGGATGTGATATGATAAGAATACAGTTAAACTACTCAGGTGCAACCGCAACAGAAGAAAAGGCGGCGGTGTCATTCTATAATGAAACAAGGCGTGAATACTAACCTAGAGCGGTAATGTATGGAATTCACTCACATTTCCTTTGGTCACCACGTACCTTGGCGCGCCTGCCGGACGCTGTACGGGCGTGCTCTAGAGTGCGCGCGCTCGTATAGCCCACATCTGTTGCACAAGATTTTGCCTGGAACCAATCGCGAGCGACGCCATGAAGGAGATTCTCCTGTACGGCAATTGAAGCAGACGCGGCGGACAGTATCCGTATTCCTTCTGGAAGCTTCATCTGTGTACCAGATAGTGCTTGGTCGGGATGGATTGAAATGTGATGGGTCGAAGACGAAATGATGCGTGATAGCAGGAATTGGGTCTCTGCGGAAGTCAAGCACTTCCCCGTTGTCGGACGGGAAGGTAGAAAGCTGTTCGGGGAGTGCCGCACGATACGACCAGCTGTGAGCGGTAGTCTCATCAACAAAGTTCATAGTGTTTTAGGCGGAGTGGAGGCGTGAAAGATGCCTGAAAGGCTACGCGATATGACGCGCTTTGACCGCCTTCCAGAACAAAGTCAGAGAGGTTCTCCATGACATGCAGTAAAGGTGATAATGGGGACCATACTTATAGGAAAGCATTTCAAGAAGCTAACTCCTCCGAAAGCAGAGTCATAGTGGATACAGTAGTCAAAACATTACAATTTTTTGTAACGATGTCCCCACTACGGGGAGCGTTCAGCACTAAGTGCATGACAATGTTATCTCGTCACGTACCGTATTAGTCTAAACCTAATCGTGAACCTTGTAAGTGTATTCGTAATTTCTTGATTGGGCCTGCTGGTGACACCACTAACGTCAACGGAGAGTTATCCGTTTCCCATTCCCCTCCGTTCTCCCGTGAAAGGACGGACTCAATGCCTCGTATCCTATGGACACTGGACCCTAGGAACCAGATTCGCCTTCAAACGTGATGAGCCAGCCAGAGTCCATTGCTGCCTTCCATGACACTCAAACTCGAGCTTAACTTATCGCTGATATCTATCCCCATGGGCGAGTCGTAACCTCATGCCTCCCCCTTAGCACGGTACGCCCGTCTCCGCATGCACTGCCGGCCCATGTCGAGATGCAGGCGTGATACGATGTTGAGAATGAAACAGGCCACCTAAATTGAGAGTAGATGCCGACGGCATTTATGTTGACTGACTCCACGTTCGTTCAAATGGCTCACACGCAAGTCAAGGCACCCCAGTATATAGGTCTTGGCTAAAGATACGCGCGGTGCGCTCCCGAGTGCATGAATAGGTTGGTGTGGAGAGATGTTGTTTCCTCTGAATCGGAGCGTAGGACGTCAAGTGAGAGTTCAAGCGCGTTGTCATATTGAGTTGTATATTTGGGTCCTGTCATAAGACCGAAGAGACCACGGGGAGAGGGTGATAGACGCTTAGTACTTCCCAAACGGAGTAGAACCGCTAGAGCTGCTTCTTATTAGCGTATCGCAGAAAGGAGATGTTGAATGTACCTACGAAAGTTGAGAAGGATATAGATGAGGCATTATTCTTTTGTAGATGCCCCCCATCTAAATGACGCTTTGACAGGGCGCAGCGATGTATAGACCACGTTCCCAACGAGAAGAAGGAGATAATGGACAAAGAAGTCCAAGATGTTCGGCGAAGCAGGAACGGAGATGACTGCACTCTGTGTGGTCGATGCCAAACCCCGCAGGTCGCCAACACGAAAGGTAAAATGGGGCAGCGGGAAGAGGGTATGCTCCTCCGTCGCCGTTCCCGTTCCCGTGCCATGACCTGCCCGCATTTGTATCTATGGTGCGACTCGGATAATACGAAAACACCAAGAATGAAGAGCCAATCGCGTTATTGTTCATGCTGCCCAGTGCCCGAATCGGATTTGGCGCACATTAAAGAGCGAGCTAGACCGCCAACACGAGTGAGCGGCCCCGAGTCGGAACGGATGACTGGCTACCTCCACATACACCGTCGCTTGCCATGCCATGCATACTTTCGTATGAGGACCAGCAAACCGCTTGACCGCCGTGTAACCTATGACAGGTCCGCTGTTGGCTACCCGTGCTTGGCGGACACCCTCCGACCGTTACCAAACCCGCCGCCGTCTTCCAGATGAATAAGGGGAAGAGACAAGCAGCGGTATGTGAAGCTTTTGGACGATGTGGACCATGGTAAACAATACGTAGTGCGAATTCAATCGTTGTCCGAGATTTAGTGAGCTCTCGAGTCTCGATCGTGTTCGCGTTTGTGGTTTTACGTGAAGTCCAAACACGATCGGCGAGTGGCGGAAGCAAATTTTGCTTCAGCCATGAATATTTTGGGATATAGACCTTTGCATGTGCTCATCTCCAGTCGTTTCTCCGTTGTAAGGTTGCAGCTCGACACCCCATCAGTGCCAGCGCGATCTTCGCCGAACGGCCGAGTCGTCATGTTCTGTGGCGGATGCGACATGTAAAAAGCCACGGCGTACAGGTGTGGGCGGTGCAAGGATACCCGACTCGGAAAAAGAATGGGGGCAGCGGCAGAAAGAAATGTGCGCACATGACGAATATTGCGACTGTGGGACTTTGCGGGCGTTTGTACGAAGGGTAACAGAAGAGAAGCATGTATACTCGGCGGAGGAGAAGTGAGGATGTGCGCTAAACGCAATCACTGATGACCTCGAGGTTCCCGAATTCATACTGGACGGCCATGGCTATTCACTTTACCTTTGGTCCCGAGGTGTATCAGAAATCCAGGATGCTCGAGAGATATGGACGAAACGTCTCGTCCTAGCTGTTTCTTGACGTATAAGGTACGAAGACTGCCTGTTTAAGCCCATTTCAGCTCGGTCGGCCATAGAAAGCGCGTGAACGCTAAGCAGATACGTACTCGTCCATCAGCGCATTCGCATCACAACCCCAAAATCTCTCCATAACTCGCTGGCTGCAGGGCAGACGCCACGAATGTTTCAGTGAGAGATGTTACTTATGACCGTATGAGCACCTGGCCGAAGGAGGTCGACGATACAAGCCCACTTTGATGGATGTTGACAGCAACGGCCTGTCTCCCGGACGACCATCCGAGGGGGGCGCATCGAGGGGATGGCTTTGCTGTAGACAGTATCCCCAACCAATCACGTATCAGCGGGAAGTAATGGGTAGTGGAAGGTTGTCCAAGATGGGGTATCGTAGCTCGTGTTCGTAGATCTACATCTTCAACATGGCTGCGCATTTTGCTTCCGTCTCCGTTTGATGCGATTGTGTAGGCCGCCTGCAGATCAAGGCTCGAGGCTCAGGCTGGTATCAATGATGATCTCGGTGCGCGACGCACATCAACAAGGCCGGATCCATAATGAAAGTGATGTCATTCCGAATCCGTGATACCCGAAGCGAGGTATGCCGACGTCGACATCGACGTTAATGTTTGTTTAAGTGGGTTGTGAAGGGTTCTCGAGGAAGGTGTAAGTGTCAACGACAAGTGTCACGTCGATGGTCATAACAAGTCGCAACGCCTAAATGCCTGTCTGATCTAGGGATGAGTGGGGGGGACGTGAACGCGATCAATGATGAGGACAGGAAGATCCCAAGGCAAAGGGCGCGATTGATGATGGCGTTCTAATGAATGGACCTAGATCCGACTTTTGTTGAATGGCGGTTAGAGACCCGTATGACTCTGAGGTGAAGGATGGCACCGTGAAGGGTATGAATGCGAAATCGGACTTGAGACGAAGGCTCAGTGGCGCCGTAGCCGTTTCCATAACCCATGACTCAGGAAAAACACTCTGTGTTCCAAGTTCCACGCCGTGGTATGTCCGCGTAAACAAAACGGCCACCCATCTAATCCTCCTCGATTCGTGAATCAAATCAAGCTCAACAAACGTTGTGCCTGGGAGTCTGGAGTCCCTTTTCGAAGTCAGAGGCGAAGCAGGTGAATCACTATGGAGTAGAGAGGAATATTGGCAACCTAGTTGAAACGGTCGCTTGAGCTCGATCCCTGGACGCAGAGTAAGTGAAGAAGGTAAGTAACAGATGAGTCACGAACCTAAGAATGGGAAGAAGTAAGTAGGTTGTTACTTCTTATCTCGAGAGATATCGCACATGATCTACAGGAGGTGGCGGGCATCACAGATTCAACCTGATCGCGTAAACTTGATGCGACGTATGGACTTATGTCCGCCATTGCGGTTCAGTGAATGGACATATATGGAAGTGGCGAGTCGGGAGGACCCCGTAACCGTAACCCAATGCGGACGACAAAGAATGGAGCGCGACAGTGGCCGCTGTACGCCGTAGGCGCATCTTTATTGCATGAACGAACCGAGACGTACTCGCGGTACACGGTCACCCTTCACTTCCACTGGACAACAGCGACGTCAAATTCTTGTTTTCAGAAATTCTCCTCGGGCTGCGACCCTTCAACGCCAACGTCGACGGGCAACCGACGGAGACAATGGCAAGCGAAATTTGACCATAGGGCCTACAGCATGTGAGGATGCTTTACCGAACCGGAAATTGCCAGACGTGGTGGATGGGGAAGAACTCGAGGTAAGCAGCGCTCCAGATTTTGCGGATTTGATTGCTCCTTTGCACTATAACGGTCTAGAGAGAAAACCATGGAACGTAATTGAGCGTATGAAGCGATAAGTAGATGGTCAAGTGCTGCCTGTCTCGGGCAGGATTCGGATCGAATGCCGTAAGTGGTTATCCTCCAATCACATTACAGGCAATTGCAATTCCATAGAGCGAAAGACAAGCTTTACGAGGGAACAGTACGACCTCGGAATGGGGGATGGAGGAAGGCGTCCGTATTTTAGCTTGGCCATCAGATCAGCAAAGATGGTGATCCGTCAACGAGGATCATCACCAATGCGCATCACAAGAAGGATGAATCAAATCACGTTGACGCGTTGCACGCGTCTATACGTGGCGTTCGATGTTGTTCAGCGCGTTTGTTTACAGGGGGGCTACGAAGCCTTATCTTGGGAGATCTTGGGGCGCGCGGTCGGTTTTCGCATTTCACCGCTGCCGGAGAATCCACTTATCTGGCGGCGCATGGGATCATCCAGTGTCCACAGGAAGTGACAGGATGGCTCCGAACTGCTGCGGCCCCGGCAAAGCCTTGGCGCAAAGACCCCCCGAAATTCAAGTACGTGGGCAGAACACTGTACTTTTGTCTCCGTGCGCCTTTCCTACATGCTGTCCTAATTACTTTCTGGTCATGCACACCGGCTTTTTTTCGTGATCGTGATTCCAGAAGCCTAAGGGAAAGGCGCTAATGGTGTTGGCGGTGTGGCATGTTCAGTCTGCTCCTCGCGTTCTCACAGGGTGCGAACACGGGTACGGAAACCGGATTCCAAAGACAGGCTAGCCATGTCCAGGGACGACCAGGCGCGTAATACATTTAAATTTTATTTGCGAATTTCCCTCATCCGCTCTCTCTTTTTCTTCAAATTGACGCTTTCTGGCAGGACTCAGACCATATGTATCCTCTTGAAATATTTAAGTCTTGAATTTCTTAGCCTTGCGATGTAGTAGTTTAAATTGTAGTAGAGTTTTCAATGGAGCCGTACCGACGGTTTGTGACGTCATGTGGTTTCGGGGTCCAAGGTACCCTGAGTTCTCAGAATATTCCTGTAACGTGGCGCTTCAGGATGTATTCACTCAATATGTGCATCTCAACCCAGGTGAAGCTGCTCCAACGCGCACCGTGGGACCGAAGGGAATCGAGGTCGGGGTTAACACACCACTCAACGTACTGTGCGGGCCGAATACATGTTGTAGTTTTAATAACACTTTCTGGGGAGGAGGGTTAAGTGATGCGTAACTGTACGCAATACTGATATTCACCCCGTTCGAATGGAACCGACCTGAGACCTGAATATCGACGCGATCATCACTGTATGGGTATGGGTCCTGTTATGGACAATTTTCTAGGGAACGCATGTCGTTGAGGCTTCTGGGAATTTATCTGTTCAGGAAAACACTCGGAGAATGCGGGGATACGTTACGATAGGCGTACTGAATTATTAGAAGAAGCATGACCATGGAAAGCGGCAACATTCCTCGTGCCATATGGTAGTAGGTGAAGGGTTCAGATTGACTAGACGACGCCCAAGTCACGGTGACGCGGTGGGCTTTCTCTCCCGTTTCCATACCTCCCAGTGAGGCTCATGGGACTGGCGCTAGATCCTAATCGTGTGCAAGGAGTCAGCAACGGGATGCCCATACCAAAAAATGAGGAACCTTGCCTCATTAGGTTGTCGTAAATCCCACTTACCCATAAGATCGTTATAACACGCTAGCGAGCGGCGGAGGAAGACTTACAGAAAGCATCCGTTGGTCCTAGTCCGAATAAAGGGCCGGAAACCGTGCACGCCACAGCAACAGTGCTTAAACCGTTATAGACCTATGAAGGGACCTGAAGAACAGTATACAGCTTGTTACGTTTGCCTGGTAGAAATGCCGTCTTGTGGGGACTCGTCCGGCTTCGACATTAACGTGTGAAGAGTGACTGGTCGCACCCAGCATGACATCGGTACGCAGAATGGACCCAGGCGCCCTAGAACACATAGGACGAGTAACAAATCACATGCAGGAAGGCGTTTCGAGACTGAGCAGAGCAAGTAAAGAAACTTAGTCGCCCCGGGCAAGGTTCAGCAGGCTCGCGAACGGAAACTTCCAGAGTGTATTTGATGTACGACACCGTGGACTCTGGAGAGCGATACACGCCATATAGACAAAAATGGGTGCCTTGGCTGGCCTCGGGCGCACCCGCATGAGGATAGACGACACGACGCTAATGGAAGCCGAAGACCAATACGCGCTCGAGGAGGTGAATCGCCACCTAGACAGATGAGGCCAAGTCTGCAACCAACAGAGGACCCTGTCAGACCAACGGAACTCGAGCGCTACTAAAGTTCTCACCCCGAAAATACCGTTCCATAACCATACATCGGGAGTACGTATGGCGCGACGGAGCAGTGGCTATGCCGTCTGTGTACAAGGATCGTTCCCCCCGGAGCAAGGACAGTGTCGTAAGCCTCGATATCTGGTGGCACTGGAACCTATAAACCTCGAACATTGAACAAAGATAGATTTGGGCCCCATTGACAGCAGATGCCGGCCGGGGCATGCCATATTGAATCGGAAGCGTTTGCACATACAGAGAACCACGGTCTGTATATTATCGACGCCTAGCGGGAACAGAACTGCTTTGAACGGGAAGTTCCCCTCGTAATATAGATGACTTCCGAGTGTCACGGCAGAAGGTCTCACAGGGGGCCAGTCGACGTCGTGGCACCTTTGCCGCTGAGGTGATACCGCGTTAACAAGACTGAAACCTTTACTCTTTGGTGTTAATAGACGGGTACTGTATAAGGCAGGTGGGCATACATACATTCGGTACAATAGCCTTAGAGTTCCGGGTGGACTGAAGAGCTAGACAGGATCCGGCAATGCTAATTGGTGGACGCTAAGCGAGGAGGACATTGAATAGGTCGGTCTCCAAGCTGGCGATTAACTGGACCTAAGATTCAATTCAGACAGCTCATTCAGGGAAGTAAAGTGAGAAACTAACAGGGTCAGACGTCTTCCTCACCTGAGGTTGAGCAATTTGTTTCTACTGGTTGGATATACCGAGGAGAAGAGACAAGTAGTCTATCATATATGGCCACTCCAAACGCCGCAACATATGCACACAAAGCTACTGTGACGCGTTAAACAGATTAGTGTTCTGACGTTCGAACAGTGGCTGCGAAATACGCACTTTTATCGTACGAAGCTTGAAGGATATGCCTCACAGCCTTAAGTTTTATACTTGCATTAACTAGCCCATAATGTGCAAGTGGCGTCGGCAACTGCGTCCGCGCTTTTGCGCGTTAGCGTGGAAGTCCAGACCTAGACGTCAGATTCAGAACAGAAAGTACAGGTTCAAAAGATGAGATAGCGACTCGAGGTCCCACTAGGCACGAACTTGGAAAACTTCAGCAAAGTAGGGCAGCACGCGGGTCACGTCTGAACTGTGGCAATCTCCGAGCTTGAGTGAAGGGACTCAGGCACAGATTTAGAAGCACCTTCTTGATGCGTATAAGTGGCAAGTTTTTGAGCTGTCAGGAGCCCAAGCACGGATTCACGCGTCGTAGAATTCTTCCACCCGGAGTATAGCACAGGATCACCTGGGATGCTGAAAGTGCGCTTTTTCAATCCCTGACCGCGAGACCGTGATGACGCCTTCTGCCACCACCGTATGTAGGAGTTCAAAGATATGACTTCACCAACACGTTCTGAACTTGAAACTGTAAGGGCACCGGAGATAATGTTAACAGTCATCGGCTTATCGTCACTTTGCGTGGAGTACAGCAATCACTGTTCGGCGAGAGACAAGAGAACGCGGCGTATCGGTTCATTACGGCCGTCGTTACATAGAAATATCATTCGTCTATGGTTCGTGTAGAAATGGAGTAGCTTATCGGTTTGGCCGATACACAGCGACCAACGGGAATTTGTATGCCGTATCCCGAACGTCTTGCTCTAAAAGAGGTCGTATGACTTCAATTACCGACCACAGAACATGGGAAAATGGAGGTCTTACTAGAAATTCCTTAACTAAAGGATGTGTCAATGGTGCCGCGGGTCTCTCTTGGGATCGATGACAAGCCCTTGGAGTCCTGGGTCGTTGCTGAACATACGGTCAAGGTGACCGTTACCCCGTTCGTCGGGGTTCTTGGGCAGGAGTCTATAGGCGTATGAGAGGCCAAGGGCGGCCACCCTACTTCCGATCCACTGGGCAAATGGCAGTACAGGACATAGACCCATGAGGTCTTTGACATCCCAGTAGTCGCGATGTTCCGTAATACGACCTTGTTCGTTAAACGAAAGTCTAGTAATGATATGAAGTTTGAAATGGAAGGGAGAGGGGAACATGAATGAGGTTCCGGGAACAGCAATGGACGGGCATCCTGGGTGATAGTTTGGTGAGGCCATAAGTTCGTTATGGTGGGCGCCAATGATATGGTGGTGGCGGCTACGTCGACGGACAGCCGGGAAGCTCAGCGCGGCGGTAGGGTTGCCATCGATGTGTATCTCCGGAAGAAACAGGAGATTCAAAGTATGTTCTACGATGGCTTGTTTTTGTCCGTCTAACGCCCAACGGTTAGATGATTCGCCGAACATCGGAAACGAGATAACGTACCGAAACTTTCGTGTTCACTGACAGTTCCAACATCATTCCAAGCGCGTAACACTTGGAAGATGGGATCTTTAACAAAGTCCGGTGGCGGAAGATGTAATATCGTGTAGAAGACTGCCAGCGGTCGGGGCACGTCAAGACCGTGAATTTTTCTTCCAAACTTGAAGATGTTGTGTATAACGGTTCGTGACGAGGCAGATAGGGCGGGATTTTGGTATCTGGAGCAATTTAAAACACCGCCTTTCAATGAGAAGGAAGATCTTACGCTGAACATAATTTAGCACATGTGACTTGAGCAAAGAAAATAACTCACTGGCACTAGGCTCGTAGAACCGGTCGAGGATGTCAGAGGAAAGCTCCGCCTCCCCATATATCGTGTAGCAGACGTCAAGCGCCCGTTCATGAATGGAGATAATTGGCATAGCCAAGTCATCCTTCATCGAAGTATAACTCGCATTTTTGAAGAGTTCTCCTGAGCTTCGGGAAGAAGAGGCAGCAGGTATCATTCTCCAGGTGGCAGAGAGAAGAAAGAACCGCGCAAGGCCACAGCGGCCACGATATAAGTAGCTCCCAGGCCAGTCTGCACATGAAATCGATGATGAGAGCCAAGAATCACGTACACCCGCGTTCCATGCGGCCAACATGCGGCGGCTCGGTAGCAAGGACCGGTAACCCTAACCTGATCTGCTGCGTCGATCATACCTTACCCGTCCTACTTCTTCTTGCCCGTCGAACGCGCGATGCTCAATGTTACTGCTGCCATAGACTCTCAACGATACCTCTTATCTCTCCTTTGCAATCGCCTAAGAGTTGGTGTGAAATTCTTCTCTCGCATTCTCTGACGCACACCACCACCCGCTGGACCGAGTAAACTCTTCAGCCAAGGTCTTCCCTAATCAGTGTCTACGCAGGACGCGGTCCTCCTACTTTTCCAATCTACCTTGAACGCAAAGCTCACGGCTCACGACGTCCCGAAACGGCCATGACACTTATCACTATGGTTCCGTGCGTCCACCCTCCGACGTCGTCCAGTAGACTGATCTTGACTGTCCAAAGCAGTGCGTTGTACTGCTTCATGACGGACTCAACGACGTCTCGGCCACTGTTGTGATGTCTTCCTGCCAAATCTTGTCAACGAGACAAATCTACATAATACAGGCTCAGCAGCTCTCTTCGCCCTTATCTCGCAAAGTCGTGTAATTAGTCTTTCTGATCTGCATTCAAGGTTCCAGGTCACACCCAGATAATAAGCCCTGGCGTTTGACGTCGATCCTAGGCATTTATGTCCGATGGGTGCCAAATCGGAAGTATGTCAGGCATGATGTTCACGATGTGTTGATGCGCAGGTCACTGAACACGACACCATGTGCGTGTATCTCCCATGCAGGGCGCAAACATATGCTCGTGAGAATCTTAATTTGACGATAGCGAACTCAAAAGGTAATTATCTTTGACGCCATCGCACGCGTTACCGACAGACGCCACTGTTGCGTATTCAAGTGCGACCCGCGATTATGATGTAATGGCATACTGATAGTTCGAGTATGTGCTCCGCTCTCCTGCTCGCAATCTCCGAATCGTCCATTGATTTCAAATTTGATAGACATGTCGACCTTGACATGGGATGAGGACAACTTGAAATCATCAGTCCCTGTGAGGTTGGTGCAAGTACACATGATGAACAGCGGCTCCAAAGGGCCATGTGGCCAACTAGGTCTCGCAGCTGGTCTCGCGTCACTCAGACTCACTGCGCATTGTCAGGCGTTTGGGAAAGGAACGTTCCTTGAGCGATGCTGTTACACGCGCACTTTGGGGCACGCCGGGGACGACATGTCATTTCGCATTGGGGAAATTGAATTTGTTCTTGAGTGAGTCACAAGCTATGTACGTTCAGCCTGTCTAATCCGGTGCAGACACCCATTTCGTCCCCTGCCCTCCGTACTTATAGAGATTACGAGATGGACGCCGACTTCTTCATTTCTTACATCGGCCTTGATGTATCGGCCACTCCGTCGAACGTGGTCAAATTGTTCATCTCTCATAATTATACCTATATTAAGTATATGCTTGCCAACGGGGTGTGTGACTACGGGTATCTACCTACCTTCGTACAACTTTCAATGTCCGGAGGTGGTTCTCTTCCAAATATACTGGGAGAACTGATTGGTCGTACGGGCGTGAAATGGGACAAATGGCCAGCTTTTACATCACCTTGAATGTGTCTGGTACTAAAATGCCAGCAGGAAGGTGTTTTATGTGGATGAACGAGTTGTACTTATGTATACATGGGCAAAATGGTTCAGATAACTAGAGGAAAGGTCAAACGTTTTTCAAATCCACCATAACATCGATGGTTCATTTCATGTCTCACTAGCTTGACGAAGAGGAGTGAGATGTAAGGCTTTCGACAAGTCGATCGGTTGTAAGCCAGAAGCGATCGAAACCGGACCGATGCACCGAAAAAATCTTCCCGTCCTCCGTCATGGCGAAGGGCTCTCAGCTTTCCCAATTAAAGTCAGCCTTATCACAGGCTGGTATTACCGGAAAACCCCATGGAACCAAACGGAAACGGTCGAATAGCGTACAGGGAAATGACAAGGCGAAACGAGAGAGCAAACTCGCGGAAATCAATCAAAAGCTGAATCCGTTCGATACCAAGGTTACAAAGTTGAAGCACGATGTCGGAGGCAGGAAGCTGAAAGGCGTCACGGGAAAGCCTGCCCAGAGCAAAATGGCTGGCTTGGAGCAGGTGTGAATAACGCCAACTATTCTGAATCGAGATAACATGAAATGCAGCGCAAAAAAACCTTGTTGAAGGAATATCAGGAAAAGGACCGCGCTGGTGGTATCGTCGACAGACGATTTGGTGAAAACGACCCATCTATGAGTTTGGAGGATCGCATGCTGGAACGGTTTACGCGGGAACGACAGAGGGCGTCCAAGGGTGTTGCATTTAACCTTGAGGACGAGGACGAATTGACCCATTATGGTCAAAGTTTGTCCAAGATGGATGACTTTGATGACGTTGGAATGGTTCTTGACGAGGAGGAGGATGACGATGCGCAAGGCAGGCGGATTCTTAATTCTAGTAACACCCCTCTAATGTCTTTCTAGGTCAGATAGCCCGGGAGATCGTTCAGAAGACACACTTTGGAGGCTTTGATGACGACGAAGAGGATGAAGAAAGCGAAGAGGTTGCCGTTATTACTCGTCCTATTCTGTTTACTCATGAGATTTTCAGCCACCCAGGAAGAAGTCTAAAGCAGAGGTCATGGCCGAAGTTATGGCTAAAAGTAAAGAGCACAAGGTATATAGACTCCTTGGAACTTGATACTCAAGCTAACATTCTTTAGCTTATGCGACAAATGGACCGAGAGAAGGAAGACGCTGTCCGTCATGAACTCGACGACGAGTTCGCTTCTCTACGCGACTTGATCTTTGCTCCCGTGGCCTCCACCTCGGCCATCGCCAAGGACGATGTTCCAATTAACGAAACTACCGCCTTGGATCCCCTGAAAGACCTAGTAGTTCAAAATGCTGATTACGACCAACATGTTCGTGAACTTGCGTTTGACAAACGTGCCAAACCCAAAGATCGCACGAAAACTGAAGAAGAGCTTGCGCGGGAAGAGAAAGAGGCTCTGGAGAAGGCAGAACACAAGCGTCAGAAGCGCATGCAGGGTTTGGATGACAGTGACAGTGAAGATGAAGGGAAGTTGCGCAAGGGGAAACGACGGAGAGGAGAGGCAGATGATTTGGATGACGATTTCGTTGATGCCGATGAGGAAGAAGGCTGGGCAGGTATTGGAACCGGTTTGGGAGAGACATCGGCGTCGGGTGCTTTAGCTGGATCGTCTGACGAAGACGACGAGGACGGGGAAGGCGACTCCGACGAGGATGATGATGGAGAGGAAAGTGACGATGACGAAGAAGCCGGTGATATTTCTGAACAGGAAGAGCTTACTGCGGCTCAATCAAAGAAGCCAAAGAAAACGAAACCGCCAGTCACCAAGGAACTGCCATTTACTTTTGATTGTCCTTCAACGCACGAAGAGTTTTTGGAGGTTATAGCTGGGATTGATGACAGCGACGTTCCGACCGTCCTAGAGCGGATACGTAAACTGCATCACACCAGTCTTGCGCCCGAGAACAAGTTCAAGCTACAGGTCAGTCATTCGTTGCTCTACATTTCTCCTTCCTGACTTGATACCGTTTCAAGGCGTTAACTGGAGTTCTAATCGATCATATCCTTTACCTCTGTTCTCTCCCTGTCCCTCAAGTAAACGACGTCTCAGCGCTTCTCCCACATCTCCTCGCCCTCACCAAAGCCTACCCAGTCCAATCTGCCGAATTCTTCGTCAGGAAGCTCACGCTCATGCACAAAAATCTTAATCGCGGCCTATCTAAGGGCGCGCTCAATCATGAAGCCAAGACCTGGCCTCGCTTACCAGAACTCACTCTCCTTCGCATCACTGGCGTTACATGGTCGACGAGCGATCTTAATCACGCCGTTGTATCTCCTGCGAGGGTCCTTATGGGCGCCTACCTCGGCTTGGCGCGCATACGGTCACATTCTGATATAGCCAGCGGGCTGTTCGTCACATCCTTGTTCCTTCAGTACGAGAAACTGTCGAAGAGATTGATTCCGGAAGCAGTAAATTTCTTGGTGAACACGGTACTGCACCTTGCGCCGACAGATTACAAGGATGCAACTTCATTGCCCGGATCGTTTCCTTCTCCGGATTTCAAATCTGAGACATGCAAGACTTTGACTGTCGATTCCAAGAGTGCAGCACCGGAAAAGGTCGATCTATTGGAGGTGTTGGCGCAGACCGAACCGTCTAGTATGCAAAGGCGGGTCTATTGCGCATCGCGCTTGACTTGCTAGGGCGTTATGCCGATCTATACAAAGCACTCGAGGGCTTTATCGAGTTATTTGAACCTATTGCAGCTATTCTGAAGCATATTTCCAAGCAGAAGAAACTTCACGAAACGCTTCAGGTATATTTTGCTTGTTTCCTCGTTCTTCCTGTTACTCACATGTTTTCCACAGACTAAACTTTCCTCCGTTCAAGACACCCTCAAACGCTTGCTCAAGTTCTCCCGCCAAGCGCGCAAACCTCTCGCCCTCCAAGCGCATAAACCCATCCCGATTCCCACGTACATTCCCAAATTCGAAAGCACGTCCTCGTCCTACCTGCGTCACCAGGATCCCGACCACGAGCGGAACGAAGCTGCGAAATTGCGCAACCAGTATAAGAAGGAGAAGAAGGGAGCTATCAGGGAATTGCGAAAGGATGCCAAGTTTTTGGCATCAGTACAGCAGGAGAAGCAGAAGGAGAAGGATAAGCAGTACCTGGAAAGTATGCGGAAGGTGTATGGAACCATTGAAGGGGAGAGAGCGGAGGAGAAGGGCATGGAGAGGGAGAAGGCGAAAGAGAAGAGACGAGCTGGGAGAAAGTAAACGATTTGCTGGGAATTATCGAGTAGTACGACAAATCACTATCTAGGGAACATATCTAGAGTACAATATCTGTCTTACTCGCTTACCTTGACAAGTAAGGTGATCGTGTTCAAGGCTGACGCGATCTTCGCGACCATCTTGCTCCTGACCATCATGTCCTGGACCCCACCCATTATTGAACCTGGGCCCAATATTCGCCTTGTTGCGGACAAGGATCCAGTCGTCGTGCGCGACAGAGCCATGTCCACGCGTCATTTCTTTGCTGGATCCGTCATCTTGTCTGTAGATCCTACCTCTTCCGTGCTTCTCTTTGCGGAAAAAGGCAAACGATGCGACTTTTGCCATACCAAGTCATCTTCCCTCCACCGCTGCAAAGGATGCGCGTCGTATTACTACTGCGACGCGAATTGTAAGCATCATTGTTGGACCAGGTTGTAATTGACCCAGTGACATACATAGGCCAAACATTACATTGGAAGCGTGTTCACAAGAGGATGTGCAAGGCCTTCAACTCTTGGTCTGCTTCGTCTGGCTACCAATCTCTCCCGACCCATGAAAAAATGAATCTTCTTCTATGCTCTCATCTAATGTCCTCGATGGGCAACGGTGACGGCCTGGAAGACCCGCGCTCCGAGCTCAATCTCGTCATTTCCATGATGCGCGACCCATCCTGCGTAGTACCCGCCGTGGATATCTGCCCCTTGAGCGGGCGATACTCGCCTAACGACAGAAACCTCTGGGAGCAGCTCTACCAGCGTTTTGGAAGAAACAATTTTGCGCTACATTCCCATTATACGACGTATGCGCATGGAATATACCCGCTGGCGAGTCGCGTCTTCAATCACAGCTGCGTGCCGAATGCAGCAGCAAAGTATATCATACAGCGGGGCGCCCCGGTGCGTATGGAGATCGTGGCGCTCGCGGATATTGCTGAGGGTGAAGAGGTTTGTCGCGGTATTTCTTCGATTTCACATCTCATGTTCCGGAGTAGATCTTCATACCCTACATGGATCCGGCGCTCATACAAAAGAGGACAGAGACCCTCGGGTACACCTATGGATTCTTATGCGACTGTCCCTCGTGTAAATTCTTCCAGTCGTTTGGTGACTGGGACATGCACGCCATACCGCAACCACCAAGGAATTTTTCACCCATGATCATGGCACTGAAGGAGTTCATGCCGTGTACAAGTGCGGAGCTGTTCAATGGGAAGAGGAAGCTTCCGGAAACGTTGAGATTCGTTTTCAACGAAGACTTCCTGACGAGGATGACAAAGTCGTTCAGCGATCAGTCACACGATGGGCCATTCCCTCAAGCGCTGGTCACTGGCGAGATCGTACTGTGGGTGTACAAGCTCATATACCCGGAAAACTATCCCCAAATTGGTGTGTTGAAGTTTTAAATTTTCGTACTCACTAACTAGTCGCTTCTAGGCATGCATCTTCTAGAACTAGCCAAAACGTCATGGAACGCAATGCTGACTAGTGATGAGATTCTCAACAAGTACAAGTTCTGATGAACCAGCGCCCGGTCGACGTGTTCCGTAACTACCTGGAAGCTGCACGAAAGAATCTCATGGTTATTGGTGAAGAAGGCGATGAAGGCGGCCCGCTCGAAGAAATTCAGATACTTGAAGACAATTTAGCATCTACATTGACATCTATGGGGATAACATTGACATGAACAAGATGATGGATGGCGCCCCCGTTGCTTCATTTCATTGTAGTCAAAGAACAAGTACTTAGCGCCACATGGAGACCTACACCGTTCGTTAATCTTCAGGTTGTAAAGCTAGTCATAGATGCCAAATATCTTCTACCTCCTGCCCAAATCGATTACAAGATTTCACGACCAGAGAATCGGAATGAAAGGTCCATCCGTTCCTTGACCAACGCTCGAAGAATATCAATCTCTGCATCGCTGAATCCGTGATGGATATTTTGTGGACGTTGCCGGTCAAAATGTGGATCGTACACCTTCCGGAGACTCTCCGAGGTCACAGAGAAGTGCAATGTCTCGAGTATACTAAGCCCAGCGATCGATCCCCTTCCCAGCGAGCCTTGACCATAGAAACAAAACCCTTCGTGCGCCCGAAATACGTGACAGTATTTGACATATGACCTCGCAGGTCGATCCTAAGTGAAGAAAGACGAGGGAGAAAAGCCACCTCATTCAGCGCTTCCACAAGCTCCGTTATTTGTGCAATCGCCAAAGCATCTGGTGTTCTATCTCTTAACAACTCGACACCGAGGTCCAACGTATGGAGGTTCATTGTCTGGGAAAGAACCTCGCGAAGAAGGTGGGAGCGTAGCGAACCATTCGAATCCCACGACATCAGCGAGACGTCATGAATCTTCAAGGTGCTGATGGTTCTTGCGCTGTTCGAACGATGTAGAAGTCTTCGAACTGATGTAGAGAATATATGACAGCTCGGCAGTTGTAATCGTGAGCAAGCGCAGCCTCCTGTAATCGAGGGAGCGTGAGCTTGTCCATCAAGCCCATGCAATCAATATCGATCTTGCAGATATTCGGGTGGGTGATCATGGATAACGGTGAGTAGTAATCCTCGTCATCCGAGATGTCCGACAAGCATGATATGTGGAGGGTTTGAAGAGACTGGCACTCTTCAATTAAATGCCAATACGCGCCAACATCATCGACTCTCCACCAACACTCATCCTCACCTTCCTTAAGACACAACTCCGTAAGCTGCGCCACAGGAAGATCAACGTGTGCTCGGTTTCCAAGCAGCGACACTCGGGTAAGACACGGACAATCATTGAAAA
Organism: Hymenopellis radicata; assembly: GCA_015501595.1. NCBI lineage: Eukaryota > Fungi > Basidiomycota > Agaricomycetes > Agaricales > Physalacriaceae > Hymenopellis > Hymenopellis radicata. Next base: position 102,725 of record JADNRX010000108.1, on the reverse strand, counting down.
TATGCAAGACCGGTCTGTCATCCCCATCATAATAGAAGATCAGTGATTCCAGCTGGGGAAGCCGCCCGCGGAGCGACTGGTACAATGACGGTGGATCGAATTCAGTCAAGTTGAGTGACTGCCAACGATGGGACTCAGCGAAAAGATGTTTCAGGGGAGCCCGAACCAAATCACTGTCGGGTTCACAACAGCACCCGGTGAGCGTAACACTCAATGGCCGCTGATGCGAGCGTTGTAGGACGAGTTCTAGGATCGGTGCATCGTCCTCAGATGTACGTTCCATGAAGTCGAACTCGATCGTGCACCAGGCAGAATAGTAAGACAGAGCGACGTTGCGCCAAGTCCGGCAGACCTGGCTTAGACGCCAAATTGGACCAGACGCTTGACATGAGTTAGAAGATCCTAGCGCAAGCCTGTGCGAAAATATTTCATGCCAGATGTCGCTAGGAATAGCGCGGTATGGGGGACAAAAGTCTTGTAGCCTTTCTCTAGACTCTTCAACGCTGCGCGCTCCTCCTTCATGGAGTCGAGAATCGACTGTAAGGAGGCGATACTGCCATTGATTGACGCGACATCCTGATTGAGAACAGGTAAAACAGCGTTCTCGATATGGCAGATTTCGTCTTCCGCCACAGGAGAGCCGGATGTATAAATGCGAGTAATGAGGGCCTCATATTCACGTTTATGATGAAGGCTACGACGGGGGAAAGAGGCGTTCGCGTATGGTGAAGGTGCCATAGTATGAAGGAGGTGGAGTTGGACGGAGTTTGGGTCTGCTATGGCTGTCTGGAAAACGCTTAGGCTACAAAATGCGCAGAATACCGTCACTGACCAGGCGGAAATCCAGAGAGATCTCAGTATCGAGTGCTGCTGGTTGAACACGATAGAACAGTTTCAATGATGACAGGGAAAAGAGAGTCGCTTTACATGTACGTAACGGTAAACGAATGATACAGTACCCCCGGCCCGTACAGTGAAATGGCCCGAGACCTCCTTCGGACGCAAGATGGCTTGACTCCTCCCTCACCTCACGATTTGTACATGTTTTGTCGATCGCGTTTTGGTCTTGCCTCCATCGTGTATTACCTCCTCATAGCTCCAGCTCATAGCTCAGACTCCATTTTGCTGTCAACACTCCGGTAAGCATGCTGATAAAATTCCAGGAAAGCCTAGACCGCAGAATCCCTTCCAAAGTACCGCCAAGTCTGTGCAGATTGCAAACCTCTTACTTCGCCACTTTCGCCTGCCCAAAATCTTGGGCATTCGTATGCCGCCATTAGACGTCTTCCGGACTAGCTGGCAGGTACTGTCTTCGCGAATACTCCGCATGGGTCTTCTAGCGTAAAGGAAAACCGCGATCGGAATATTGCTGTAGGACTTGGCTTCTGCGCCTGCTCAAGGCGATGGATAAAGGATATGTCAGTCGGCCGCCTGACGCGCTGCAGAGTGTCAAGGAGACTGAAAAATGCATCATCAAGATCAGCAACGATGGCGTTCTGTATATACATCTGTTCCCATGTTCGTCGCTTTCCATTCTGCTACGAGATGACTACAATGCCCGATACTGTGTGTACACCTCTTCTATTGATGAAGATGCTGTGGGTCTTATTTTTGAACTTCTGTCAGTCAGCAGTCTGATGACTTTGGTAAAGAGGTGGGTCTTTGCGTTATAGATGTCACGTTACCAACCTGAATCTCTGATAGTGCGGTCGGTGCGGCATCGCATACTACCCCGAATCGCAAGATAATTCTGGTGCTGGCAGACGCATACAAAGACGTCAAAGTAACCTCGTATGCCGTCTAGAATTCGTGTCGACTGATGAAGCCGCTTTACTAGCACATTGAAACTCCTAAATCTTCAGGTTGTCCCCTCGGCCATCGGTGATTGTTTATAACCACACCACACGGGCTTCATAAGGCTTATCCCCGAGTCCTTTCCGCCGCAATACCTCAGACTACGCCACATCCTATTTTTTGGCGTATAAAAGATAGGCCGCCTTGTTGAAACTAGCTCAGAAACCTGCACTTCCCACAAGCATCGATTTAAACTCACAAAATGCCCCTCCACCGATTCTATATCCCTCCCAACCTGTATACCGCAGAGGACAAGGCTAAACTTGCCGAGGCTATCACGAACGTCTATACCTTCATTCCTCGTTTCTACGTCGTTGTGTTATTCATCGAGGTGGATCAAGAGAATTGTTTTGTTGGTGGAAATTCGACCAAGGGCTTCGTGCGTATCTTGGTGCACCATTTGGCGAGGCAGTTCGAGAAGTAGGTTTTCTTACTTATTTGTCCCGAGGACAGTCTCACTGACTTGCGCTCGTTTTCGCCCTCTAGTGACGAGAAGAAGGTGACGTTCATGGACATGTACGAAGACGCTATCAAGCCTTTCACCAAGGACCGTGGGTTGGACTGGGAGGTCGCGGTTTCAGATGAAGATGTGAGAGTTCCTTAGGCCTACCGCCTAGTTCCGAGTCTATGCTGATTGGATCTTGATAGCCCAAGCTCTGGAGAGAGAATGGTCTTATTCCACCTCACGCTGTCCGTGACAAAGAGGCAGAGGATCTGTGGAAGAGAGAAAATAGGCCGATTCCATATCGCACGAAACTCTAAATGCATTGATATATGTCGGTTGCAAAACGTTATGCTCGTTCAATTCAAAGGTCCTTCCATTTTGGCACACTTATTATTAACGCACCTGCGGGGCGCGCAGGCGTGCCACAATCGTCAAGCGTCAACGTGACATCTTTAAGGAACGGTCTCATTCGCGCATTGAATGCCTTGCCTTGACCGACATCCCCAGACGCCGACAAAGCACTTTCCTACCCTAGCCTCGCCCTACTCCTCACAATAGCACACTTTCACCGCCCGATGAAAATTTGTCAGAACAAATCCGGTCATCGGCGTCTTGTACGCTAGGCTTTATCAGACTCGACCAACCTGTGACATACGACAAATAGAAGGGTCGGATGGGAGTTGGCCGGTATAAAAGAAACAGGACCTCACTCACCAATCCGCCAACCTGAACACATCCACATTTTACCCTGCTCAGATTTCCTGTTTTCACACGTTCTAGCGACCCGATGCCTCTCCACCGATTCTACGTCCCCCCTAACCTCTACTCCGCGGAAGACAAGGCTAAGCTTGCAGAGGCCATAACCGACATCTACACCAAGCGTATCACCGCGCCTATACCCGCGTTCTACGTCGTTGTACTGTTCATCGACGTGAAGCAGGAGGATTACTTTGTTGGCGGGAAGCCGACAAAGGACTTTGTGCGCGTCGTGGTGCATCACCTGGCGAGACAATTCCCCAAGTAAATTCCACACCTTACCAGTCCTGATACCGCCCACTAACACGTGGATGTTCAGTGATGAACGCAAACTCGTGTTTATGGACATGTATGAGGCTGCACTTAAGCCTTTCACCAAAGATCGCGGCTTGAACTGGGAGGTGGAAGTCTCGGATGGAGATGTGAGTTTGACGTTCGGCACCAATCCACTCCTAATCGGTTGATCACTAGCCCAAGCTTTGGAGGAGAATGGAATTATACCGCCACATGCTATTGGCGACAGGAAGGAGAAAGTCTATGGCTCAAGGAAAACAAACCAGTTCTGTACCATCTGCAGTGATCTGTTTCGATACCACACGTGCAACTTGAAAGCTGTCGATGACGAGCCTTTTCGGATGTGCACTGTTTTTCCGCCAACCTAGTGCGCTCGCGTGTCCCGAATGGAATCATCAGGATGAGGTATTCAGCGGCCGAATTTAGACTCAGCACCGTATTTAAAGATTACGCCGTTGCAGCCTGCCACTGACGCGTGCGGTAGGTAGTTGGTCTCGAGGAAGGGACTGGCGATGAAGTTTCGGAAGCGTAAGAATGCAGATGGGGCATGACGAACAGTCGCCCTCGCCCGCCTTGTTATACATCCACCAAAACAGCAGTCGCGCTTCAATGACACTCGTGTGGCCGACGAGCTTAAACGCGCGCGAGGGCCTACTCGTCCAATCCTTGCTTGCCAAGCTAACTCAATGAACGTAACAAGTTCTCGCATGAATACAAGTCAACCATTCAACTAAGTAATACAACAAAGAAAAGTAAAGCGAGCCGAGGAAAGTCAGGAAACATTATGACGGCCATATATGAGGCGCTTAATACTCGAGGACATACGACGCTGGAAAGGTTCCTTGGGCAACCTGACTCTCCAGCTGCGTGCTGACGGCCGTGATGTAGGGAATAAGTCCATCCTGCAAGTCGGGAGCCCCATACGGGCGGGTAATGCACCCTTTCTGGAACAAGGTGACGATGACGCGAAGGAGCCAAGTTTTGCAACTGTAGCCGTGCTTTCTGTTCTCCATGTATGTAGGGTAGCCTCGCCGTACCGAGAACACATTTCTCGTGATCTCGTCCAAGGTGCTCTCGGCAACCTGTACGTAGCCATTGATCTTGACATACGCGAACGTGACGTTGCCTGTGGCTGAATACGTGGTGGGCGTAGTGATGATGCTTTTGACAACGCCTTCTGCGTAGCCAGAACCATCTGAGAGGGTGGTCCAATGGATCCTCATAGCCGAACCCGCGTGGTTCGTAAAGTAAAGCGACCAGTGGAATTTTCCGGGTCCTGCCGCAATCTGACTGGTTACGACGTAGAGACTGTTGGGCTGGAGAGCCACACGAGGGTTAGGGTTGGCGGGGACGGAAAGAGAGTCGCCAGGAGCTGAAGTTCTGGTAGTGCTGCCAGAACCGGCAGTGGTTGACGAACGAGGGTACAACCAAGACATTTCGCGCTATCTGAGGAGAGGTTCAGTTCATATCCCAGCATTACAACGACGAAGACACATACTCAGTGATGTTTGGAAACGGTTTTAGGTGAAGAGGGCGAGAGCTTCAAGACGTATCTGCACAATAAATGCGGTGAGACTATGTCAATCAGGACTGAAGAGACCGACCTCTAGAACTGCAGATATTCCAGCATTTACGAGGTGTTATATACCTTCGCATTGACTCAGAGGAATAAACGGGGATGAAAACCAGGATAACGGTTCTGTGTGCTGGAGCGTTCGCGTTTGGATGGCGGAGGTTATACACGTTGAGTTCCGCTGACAGAACTGGGGTGTAATGGAGAGAGAGAGAGATCAGCGTTCGGCGGAGATGCAGACATTCATCTCATTAGACGGTCGACAGCACCCAGGGCGTCTACGTTCCAGATCGAGAAATCATTGGAGATTATTGCGAGTAGAAAGAATTTTTCAGCCTAAACGTGGTCGGCTCCGGAAAGCGAAGTCGAAATGATGAGGTCGTATTCCAAGTTAGGTTAGAAACAGCTGTAGAAGAAAGCATGCGGCGCACAGTAACATTTGAAAAACAAGTGATCCTACTCGGTGGCATTTCCACGAACATTTCCACCGTTTCTAGAGGCTTTGACTCGGAACAGAGACAAGGCGATCCATACGCGCCACTGATAGCTAGGGACCTTGAACACGAGTCAGCTCATCAGAAACGCGTCTTTCAGCGGCATGCGGTGTACAGGAGCCTTTTCGGCCCCATCCAGCACTGATATTCAGTGCTTGAGCTTCATTGTACTCATGCATGAGAATGTAAAACTCACTCAACGTCAACTACACCAATTTCTGAGATAAATCCGCGGAGAGATTGGAAACAAATGCAACCTGGCGCCCAAGATCCGCAATGACTCGTGCCAGGCGCTTAGATCTTGGACGAGATGCGATACACTGCTGTGAGAACATGGTGGTTCGAACTTCGCATTGTCTCTCAGCACGTGAGCGTGTGACGGTGAGGGTGACGTTCCCAAAATAGACAGTGGCCTGCATGGCCTTTTTCACCTCTCCCCATCCGCCATCATCTACTTCATACTTCAAGTCGCCAGGTTTTACGTCCACGGTTCGGATAAATCTGCTCCTCGCCCTCTGTCTGTCTCATTTACTTCATAGTGCCACCATGGTCGGCCTCTTTGACCAAACACGACTGCTTCTGTACACCCTCCTATCGCACCCTATATCGGACGACAAACCCACTCTTCGCGTTTTTCGCTTCGGCGTCCCCCTCATTATGAAATCGTCTCCCCGCCTTCATTCCACCGAATCACACGCCCTCGGCTTCCTCCATTCAACTGGTCTCAACCTACCCATTCCCCGCGTTGTTGATACTCTCATTGTCGGAGGACACACTTACACAGTCATGACCCGTCTCAAGGGCATTTCCCTCGGTACTGCTATACACTTTGGATTGTTTCCGCCCCAGACCAGTTCCAGCGCATTGCAGTCGCTGTTCGTGATATCGTTCTGCGACTTTGGTCTATTGAACAGTGCGAAGCGGACAAAGGGCGGGTCATGCTCAGCGCAAGCGGTGATGGCCTTCCTGATCCTGCACAGTTTTTCGTTGGGTATACAGGTCCCTACCCTTCCGTGCTTCAATTGTACTTTTACATGACGCCGCATCTGGACGAATTCGCTAGACCTGCGTGGACGGCAGAGCATATGGCGAAGGCGCATGAGGACTCCGTCCGAGCTGTGACCTCGGACGCTGTCTCTTGGGTACATCCAGATTTGAGAGTCCAAAATATCATAGTGCATCCCAACACAGGTGATTTTCTGGGCATCGTGGATTGGGAGGATTCAGGGTGGCGTCCGAGGCATTGGCAAGTCTTTGGGTTGCGACATTATGGCGTTTATATGCCTCCCTGTGTGGCGAATTGCTTTCGTCAAATGCGATTCCCTGATGCTACAGAATTAGCATGTGCAGAAATGTTCAATTTGCTGATGAAGTTTCCGGTGTAGATTACGGTCGTGAGTGAAGTCGAATTGTGATGCTCCGAATGCCTTTTTCTTTTTATCATCAATCTACTGCTTTCATGAAAAGACGTCGCCAGGAGTCGCGCATCTGGCAGCTGGCTCAGTAAAAATACCATTTTAGCTCCCTCTTGCATCGACCAGCATGTGTAGGCCATCAATGATGTTTGGGGTCGTGAAGCTGATTGCTATCAGATTCAGAGGCCGCTATGTAGAGAGCAGGCAAAAGTCTACGTCTCAATATTACTGAGAGAGCGCACGGAGATGGGAGTACGTTGAAAGTCAGGGGAGACATAGACTGTATGCAACCCGTCCACGACCTTCTCCCAATGGCCGCTGTGCGGATGTCCATTGTCCGGACTTGAAGCTTGAAGCCAGACCCGTCTTAGTCTATTTTGGGAACATCACCTCACCGTCACACGCTCACGTGCTGAGAGACAATGCGAAGTTCGAACCACCATGTTCTCACAGCAGTGTACGCATCTCGTCCAAGATCTAAGCGCCTGGACGAGTCATTGCGGATCTTGGGCGCCAGGTTGCTTTTGCGTCCAATCTCTCCGGGATTTATCTCAGAAATTGGTGTAGTTGACGTTGAGTGAGTTTTACATTCTCATGCATGAGTACAATGAAGCTCAAGCACTGAATTTCAGTGCTGGATGGGGCCGAAAAGGCTCTCATACACCGCATGCCGCTGAACGACGCGTTTCTGATGAGCTGACTCGTGTTCAAGGTCCCTAGCTATCAGTGGCGCGTATGGATCGCCTTGTCTCTGTTCCGAGTCAAAGGCTCTAGAAAAGGTGGAAATGCCACCGGTAGGATCACTTGTTTTCAAATGTTACTGTGTGCCGCATGCTTTCTTCTACAGCTGTTTCTAACCTAACTTGGAATACGGCCTCATCATTTCGACTTCGCTTTCCGGAGCCGACCACGTTTAGGCTGAAAATTCTTTCTACTCGCAATAATCTCCAATGATTTCTCGATCTGGAACGTAGACGCCCTGGGTGCTGTCGACCGTCTAATGAGATGAATGTCTGCATCTCCGCCGAACGCTGATCTCTCTCTCTCTCCATTACACCCCAGTTCTGTCAGCGGAAATCAACGTGTATAACCTCCGCCATTCAAACGCGAACGCTCCAGCACACAGAACCGTTATCCTGGTTTTCATCCCCGTTTATTCCTCTGAGTCAATGCGAAGGTATATAACACCTCGTAAATGCTGGAATATCTGCAGTTCTAGAGGTCGGTCTCTTCAGTCCTGATTGACATAGTCTCACCGCATTTATTGTGCAGATACGTCTTGAAGCTCGTGCATTACCCGCCCCTATGGGGCTCCCGACTTGAAGGATGGACTTATTCCCTACATCACAGCCGTCAGCACGCAGCTGGAGAGTCAGGTTGCACAAGGAACCTTTCGCGTCGTATGTGCTCGAGTATTAAGCGCCTCGCATATATGACCGTCATAATGTTTCCTATAAGTTACTTTCCTCGGCTCGCTTTACTTTTCTTTGTTGTATTACTTACTTGAATGGTTGACTTGTATTCATGCGAGAACTTGTTACGTTCATTGAGTTGAATCTCTAGTGGTACGTTTAGCCCCGTCTCAGGTTCGATCTTCAGACTTCTTCAGATATCCCGTTCTTGAATGACACTGTCTTGTTGGCTATTGTAACCTTCAGCAAAGCATTCACTTCGAAAACTAACCATTGTGTGACTTTTCGTGGAAACGCCTGAATGTTACGATGCTATGGGGACTGATTCTTCTTCGAACTGGTGGGCATCAGATTCCCGAGACCGCAGCCAGCACGTCCGTCCTCTGCAGCTACAGGTACAAATGATAGTTGATATCGTGATTCGAGCGCTTCCACTGTCCAGTTGACTAAAACAGTAAATGTTCCATCTTGTCATTGTCGTCCAGCCCCTCGTGGCGCGCCACGCCACGAACTATACCCAAGGGACTGTTAATTGCATACCTTTTTCTCCCTTCTGTGTAGCCTTCTTGACTCCTAGAATCTTGGTCTCTCCTGTACTTCGATACCGGTCCATGAATCCACTGCTTGGTAGCAATCTCAAAGCCTCTTCATCAATGCAGTAAGCAAGATTCCTTGCATAGCGGTCAATTCCGACCTTCAGCGGTCCCGTTTACGGAAGAGGACGAAGGAGGTTATCCGGTCTGTGATATAGACCTACGCCACAGGGTATTCCTATCTTCCCAGAAACTCAGTTGGACATTTCATCACGGGGAGAAGTTTTCGAAACACGCAGCAACCTTTGTGTCGAGCAGCAAGATGCCCGAGAGGTTGGGAGAAATTTAGACGGGCGCCAAGCTGCACTGGGGAGCTAGAGCCCTCGGGCGCTAAGGACGGATAAATCTGAAAGAGCATCCAATATAGTCTATAGTCTCGAAACCAGCCTGAGTCAGGTATATGAAGACAGTCGTTCCTACCACTACTAACATCCAATACAGCAGAGCTCGCGTAATTTGGATGTAGGCGAGCACCGCGGGCCGGCGGAGCAGCAGACAGGAAAATCGTGAGACAGTAGACAGTGTTGCGCATAGATGCAGTGAAGCCTGCAGTTTCAAGTTTGACGGATGGCACCAAGAGACCAGAGCATTGAATGTATTCAATTGAAGTATCATCATATAGATCCGGTGATGCCTGCAACGGGGAAGGCAAGAAAGCGTTGAGAAACAAGTCAATGTATGCCCTTTAGACGTGTGAATTGCTAGGAGAGACGATGCCGCAGAAGGGGCATTGGGGACGTAACGCGGACAGTGAGCAAGACCGGGACGCGGCTCCGAATCGCCGTACTTACACTGCATCGCCGGCACGTGCTCCGCAAATCCAAAAGCATTTCGACACCGCAATTGTACTTAATTTGTTTCTTTTCCGTAACCACCACCATGGATACTCCCGAGGTTCAACCAGAGCGAGATAATGGGCCAGAGGATGGCGGCGACGACCTCCCCACCTACGACGATCTAGCGGCACAACATGGCCCGAATTCCAGGCAAGTACACCCCTAGCAGTCGAGACGCCGTGCTGATTCGTGCCAAACGTAGATTCGGTCGATGGCGAGGATGGATAGAGAAAAGGTGCGCCATTCTGTGCTATTGGAGGCCAATAAACCAATAATGACGACGGCCAGAGCCGCCGAGCGGTACACGGATATTACTCCGGCTGAGCGCCGCAGACGACGAGAACGGGGCTGGGATATGGATTCGATTGTAAGTGGTTTTGTTACCTACAGGCCTCAAATTGACTGCCATGTAGGATGCCCCCAGTCCCGGCGACGTTCCTATCATCGTTAACCAGCCCGCGACGCCAATGCCGAATGGTCTTCAAATTCGAACGGAAGATCTTGACAATTATTACGCGCCTCCCCCGGATACACCCCTGCAACCCTCTCCCTTACCCTCTCTAACCTCCATCACTCACAGACTACGCCCGTCTCATCTTAAGATTACTCATTTCGGTTCGCGTTTTCTCCCTCACTCCACTTCCCCGATACGATGTCTACTCCCCTTGCTCGGCGGAAAGCTTCTGCTCATAGGCCATGACGAGGGTCTATCCGTACTTGACACATATCCTCAAGAATGGTCCGAAACTGACGCTGGAATCAAACTCCAAGGCCCAGAGGAAGCAGTGTCTCGCCCAATCTGGTTTGGTGAAAGGTGGGCCTTCACGTTGCTGGTTCCTTCGCGCGCCCATGACGTCTCTTAGTGTATATCAAATGTCCCTTCTTGAAGTCGAAGAATCTGGCGAAGGATCTCCACAAGGTGTTGTCTTACTTCTCGTCGGACCAGAAACAGACTCCCCGCTGAGCAAGGAGGAATCACTACGGACACTTCGTATGTACAATCTTGCAAGTCTTACGAGCCTTGCCAAATGGACCATTGCTCACAAGGTATGATCTATCATTTCTGTAACTTTGTGTAAACTCGCGTTTCTAGGGCACACGACCGCTGGATTTGACGTCGCGACCAAGCAATCACGTTCATCAATTATCTCCTCTCAAAAAGAGAGGTCATCGACATCAAAGTAGCTTTGCCCGAAGTATCAAGTCGTGGATAGACCAGCCCACCAACACTCATCATGGTCCCGGGAATAGCGCACCGTCTTCCTATAACCACCTGCTCTCGCCGGCTTCTGTGAGTAGTTCAAGCTTAGGACGCCCTGGTAGTCGGCCAGGCAGCAGATCGCCTTCGCCTAACCGGCAAAATTCCGACGATTCAACAGCCAGCTGGGACTTTATCGACGACTTACCGTCGCGTTGGGCCCTCGACTTTGTGCCGTTGGCATCTCCTGGTTCTCGCCTGGCCAGCTCGAACGTTCTTTCCTACACCTTGTGGAATAACGGCGATCCTCATCAACCTCGGAGTGGGAGATTATTAGCTGTTGCAACCAAATCCAATATATTACTCTACGAAACGCCCAAGGGCGAGCGGGCGTTCCGTTTTGTCAAGGCATGTTCACTTCACCAATCGAAACTCGGGACTAAAACAAATACCTTTAGGAATTCTACACACCAATGCAACCGCGGAGTATCACCTTTTTTCAACAAGTAGTGGTCGACGTTGCGCGGAGTCCTTCAGATGCCGGACCTGCTCGTTTCAACCACTCACATCGACGTTCCCCCAGCACCGGTACCATGCGCGGTGAGCGCGTGCTCACCTCGCCATCGGGAGCGCTCAGCTACGGCACGCAACTCAGCCTCTTTGTCATATTCGACAAAAAAGCCGGCTGGATTCGTCTCGCCGACTCTGCCGTCGGTGAATTCGAGCTCTACGACGAGGGGACGGGACTGCGAGACGCGTCGAGCCCCTTGAGCGTGCGCAAATCGCGGATATCATTCGACGCGAGCTCGTTATTAGGGAAGTGGATCCCGCTCACGCAGTGCGAGGTGCCGATTATTCCGTCCGCGACATATCCCCCGCCGACGAAGAAGGTGCATGTTCTCACGCGTGGCCGGAAAACGCATATTCTCCCGTGCCCATTGCCTACGGGCGCAGGGGCTTGCCGACCTCTCCGCGCCATCATGTGGAAATCTGCCCCCACATCAGTGAGGACTAGGGTGTGCAGCAATGAGATTGGCGACGGCCCATCACCCTATCTGCAGCTTGTGGGGTACGGCGAACATGGTATCGAAGTGCACGAGTTGTCCCTGAACTTTATGGGCAAAGGGAAGGGTAAAGAGCGGGCGGACGACTCGGTGTGGACCGAGGATGACGCGGGAGGCGCTACTGGCTTTTTGTGCATGGGCGGGCACTGGGATCAACCGCACTATTCGCCTTATCACCCGCTAAACCGCACGTACTCCAACGCGAGCAACATGTCCTCACAGTCGTACGACAGCGTGGAAACAGAAGAGCTTGTCACGAAAATGGAGCAGGAGCAAGGCATGTATGCCTGGTGTCGGAAGGGCTTGGAGGACTGGCACATATTCTGGGTGGGCGGCTCAACCACAGAGGAAGATGAAGCGGAGGAAGATCTATGAGTGGCACAAGATATATAATTATAGGCGAAATTGTAAATTTAGCATACGGACACTGTATCATGCCATATTAACTAATAGTGTACAGACAAGTGAACTTCGACGAAATCCACCAGTCAGGATGTGATACGACTGAAAAGTCCAGATGAGAGGGTCCATGCAAAGCAACTATATAACTCCAGAGTGTTTATCATTAAATTATGACTGCGATCCCGGGGGATAAGCAGACGGGAAGGATTGTCGTGACGGTCCTGGCGATGAACCGGATCCACCAAGGCCAGGCGCGGAAGCAGTGGACAGCTTTGGCGTACGGCCAGGCGACACCTGCGGTTTGCGTATCACCACAAACGAGCGTCCCGGCGTCGGCGTCGTTGCAGGCTCCGCTGCTGCTGGTGCGTCCTCCTCCGGGGGCTGGTTGGGTGCTGAAGAGGTCCCCTCACTGCTATGTGGCCGATGTCGACGGAGATGGTACCAGGGCTTCTTCTTCGGAGTCTCCGATTCCGATCCATTGTCGTCGTCGGTAGGGGTAGTGCCGTTGTATGCACTCGGTGGTGGCGTCAAACCCTGCCTTGTGGCCGGGTCCCTGCTCCGGTCGGGACAAACATCGAAGGACCCGCTGAGCCAGCAGCATGCTCGATAATCGCTGTCTGAGACTTGGTCCGGATGTGCAAAGGTTGCATAGCGCCAGGTGGTAAGGAATCATCGCGCTGGGGTGGTTGTTGATGACGAACGGCGTTGATAGCAGATAGCGAAGGGGCATCGTCATCATCATCGTCCAGACGCGGCAACGATGGGGCGCTTGCATTATGATGCGAAGCTTGATGACCAAGAGATGGGAAGGTCTGTGTTGAGCCAGCCGTGATAGCGTAAGGCGAGTCGATATGCGCTCGTCCGCCACCTACTCGAGAAAAACCAGACGTAGGTGGTTTAGGACTGCTGGGCGAAGCATCAACTGGAACATATCCACGAGCCGTCTTGGTCTGGAATGGCTGCCACGCCCCCATGATGTACCCTTCATCATCACTGTCTTCGCGATACGGCCTCAGAGCGTGTTCCGGTTTAAGCACTGAGGGTGGCGGACCAGAATTGACAGATCCTTTGCCAGTACCAGGACGCGCTGGTGAACCCAACGAGCCCATGAACGAGGACGCAATCGAATTGCGATTGCCAGGTTGCGTGCTCTTGTACAGAGCGTTAACACTCTCCTTTGCTTTGACCTTCTTGGTAGCATTGCGCGGACGACGTCGTGTCCTCGAGTCGCCACAGCATCCTGCCAATCCGCAAGCACCAAGGAGACCACTGTCCACGATGTGTTTACTCTGCTCGAAGCCAACGAAACCGAAGATTCGGACGACAGCCTCAACAAGCTTAACGATGAGCATCAAGAGAAGGGCAATGTATACCAGTGCAAGAATGATGAGTACGCCATAGGCAACCCATCCTCCGGCCCCAGCGCCGATGTCGATCTGAGGGATGTCTCAATAGAGCAACTAAAGAACTAGAAACCAAAGACTTACTGCAGGTGTCAAAATTAACAGGAGAACAGCGATAACAATTCTAGCGACGCAGAAAAGGAAGCTGATCAATCCCATGCTGGCACCTATACCCCAAGGCAGCCATACGCTGGTAACTAGTGCCGAGATGACTTCGACGACCAAAATAACAATCGCTTGAGCAGTGCCGCTTTTCTGGCCAGCACCTATTGTAACACCAAAAGCTACGTTGGTCGCAAAGAACAGCCCAGCAAACATCTGAGAACCGTGCCGGTAATGATTGTACAAAGGACCGAGGCCTAGTAGGGTGCGAGTCTCATCGTACAACTTGCTCGTGGTCGTCACGCGTACACGGAGGACAAGGAAGGCTGGGATGAGAATGGAAAGGATGGCGAAGGAAAGACCAGCAAGGACAATAGAGGACATGGAGGCTTGCGACTTGGGTAAAGTCATTTGGTAAACCGAAAATATTGTCACTGGCAGATGGAAGAGAACCAGGACCCGAACCAGATTTCCGTGGAGTACACTGCCGTGGAACGAGCTCATGCTGCTCCGGAACCTCCACCACGGCTTGCGAGTTGAGGGGATGCCGCGTTCTGTCGAACAAAAAGTGTGAGTTTTGGTGGTGCTCTCACAAAAAGTATACTCTCTACCATTTAATCCATTGAGAGACTTGCTTTCCTCGGCTGACGCAACAGCGATGCCGGAGCTGTCGAGCATGTCCTTGCTTCCAAATGCCGGGCTCCTCGTACCACCTAAACGCGTCATACCTGGTCCTTGGCGCGACTTGCCCACAAGTCCACCGAGAAAGCCGGCGAAGCGGTCAATCAGCCAGATCACACTTGAGACGGCGATGGCAGCCGCAACAACCCCGAGAAAGAGTATGAGGCAGATGCCAAATAGGTCCTCTGGCCGAACACCCACAGAGTATGCAAAGGAGGTCATGCCAACAGTGGCGTTACGAGGAAGTGTGAAGATGGTATTGGAGACGGAAGGATCGAGATAGAGTGCTGAACTCTGGTCATTGATTTGAGTTTGGAAATCTGAAGGAGCGTTGAAGTCGGGTGCAAATAAGGGATTCCAATGATGCTCGTCTGAGCCGGGCGTCAGAGATATGTCTGCTCGGAGTAATAAGAAGGAGAAGCTGTATGTCGGAGAAATCCCGCTTACTGTAGGAAAGAGTTGCCCACGAAGTTTGAGTAAGTAGGGGATCTATGGATATGTGAGAAACATGAGATGGGGAAAGGGCTGTACTGACAGATGAAAGGTGGCCATTGCACGGCGATCATTGCAAGCACTGAACACCATTGGGTATGAAATATCACATCCCGCATTGACGGTGTACCTGTGACGAGATTATAAAAAACACGATGGAGGTTTACGAGATACACGCACAGAAACGCAGGAGAGCGGGGGAACTCGCGAAACGTTCACCGCTCATTGCACTCGCGAGGATGAAGCCCGCACTCTGAACCCGTTCCCACAGTCCTTTCCCCGGCCTACTGATACCGCGATTCCAGGCCGAAACGATGCGCGCACTACCAACGACTAGCCAATATGCAATGGCCAGCGAGACGGTGCCCCAGAATATGATATCAGCTGAGCCGTATGGCGTGTCCTCAGAAGTTGGGTCGAGTGGGGTAGTCTCCATGTCTATGCACAAGAGCTCATTGCTGAATGTGTCGACTGCTCTTAGACGTGTGGTGAGTGTCGTCAGTGCCCGATTTGAGCCCCAGGGAATCTGGGCGGACAGCGCGAATGGGCCCGCCACAATTGGACAATACAAGTCATCATCGGTGTTGTCAGAAGAGGAAAGGGCATCGTCTGGTGGACGGATCTGGTCGCACAGATAAGAGCTATTCGACCACGCGCTGAGAGTTAATATGGATGTCGATGTAAATAGTGTAGCTTTGTTCGTGGAACGTGAGCAGCGGCGATTGCTTGAAAGGAAAGGTGCTCACCGAGATTAAGACTGCTATTGGCACGTCCGACTATCTCTTGAGGCGAGTCGGCGATAACAACTAGGTCAAGGTAGGAGGACAACTTGTCGTTGTGGAGCACCTGCGCATACACATTGGAAACCGTCATTTTTTGGGTAACATTGCCGTTAACGTCGAAGCAGTCGGTGAAAGAGAGGTTGGCTGGCGTGGCGAGGACATGAGGAAGGGCAAGCAGAAGCCATAGGGCCAGCGTCGAGCTCATCGTGCCCAACGATGCGCGTGGTCACTGGTGTGGTTGACGGAGGTAGCAGCTTGTTTTCCCGAAACAGATGCTGCATGTCATTACGTCATGCTGTCCAAAGTGCCTCGACCACCGCTTTTGCCATCTTGCCGTCGTCCACTTCCTTCCATCACCGTAATCTTATACAACCGGCTAATTGCCATGGAGTACCAGCGATACACTAGGATACCTGATGTTATTTTTTCTCCTCTCTGTAGGATATATCTACGTTACGATCATTGTGGGTCCTATCATAGAGAAACGGTATTTGGGGGGCAGTCACCAGCGAGGTTAAACAAAAGTAGACTAGAGCCAGGTACTGATACTTTGTGTTTACTCGTAAACGTAAGATGACTTCCTTTACTTAAACAGTTGGATAATTCCAGACTCGGAAGAGACGCAACGACGAAGAAACCCCTGCTTACCTGTGTCGTTCCTTTGACGCTCAGCTCGTAAGATGCACACATCTTTGTCTCGCGGTAAGACAATTGGTTATCCTGCGTGCATGCGCAGTTCTCCGATCGCGTCTTGACACAAGTTATTCCAAGAGAATTCGTGGAAAGAGTCAGACCGCAATGACAATTCTTACGTCCACCTTCAACCCATCCTTCTCCAGTTCTTTACTAGCGGATGCAACTCCAGGCGCAAAGACTGGAACTTCGACGGCCCGTCTACGTCTGCCAGTGAAGCTTTCCCATCGTTCTTTCCGGGCGTGCAGCTGACTGGAGATCGAGGGCGTACAGCTTGACCGTCAAAGACTGCCGGTGCACGGAAGGAAACCCATAGCCAAGTTCAACTTGGAGCAACGCTTCGAGGTACTTGTCAAAGGGGCATTTTGAATGTGTGCAATCGATTTTCAGGGGACGTACCGTGGACAGCGGTAAAAGCAACTTGGCAAGATGAAGGCGTTCCAACAGCAACACAGCGCGAAGTTCTTGGATCTGACAGCCTGAACGGGTCACGAAATCACGGTCCTGTTGATCCTCGCCGTATGGATTGTATTCAAAGCCGAACGTCTGGAGAAAGGGACAAGTGAGGTGTGCGATGAGCAGGAGGGAGGATGTATGGTGATCCCGTAGATGAGGAAGAGTTAGCACTAGGCCCCCTCTGTCGTCTAAGGACGCGCATACTTTCAAGGAAGTCACAGATTCGACGTTCCATGATGCATCGGTCCAATCCAAGCGAGTTTCCTGTTATTCCTACTCGGTGCGAGCATCACACATCGGTATGATTATCTTTCGGTCATTATTGCTCCGTAGAAAGAACAAGACAGAGACAGAAATCGTAACTCGCAGAATGATGATGAACGTCGGAAGCAAAAACGTCTCGACCCTTTCGGGCCGCTACTTTCTGGCAGTCTGCCCACTTAATTGCTTACCACCATCTCTGTTTCTCTGCACTGCTCAATTCTCTGCGAATTCGCGCCATGTTTTAGGAAGTGCGGGATCATTCAAAGGCTGTCATTTTTTATATTCCTAGGATCATAACTCGACACGTCTGTCGGAATGGATATTCTACTTTCACTTTTCATCCCCCTCGTTGTGTGGTTCGTCGTATTCCGCATCTGGCCCCTCCTCCCCATATTTTCTCGTGATATCATGCGGGTGCGCGCCTGGCCATGGTACCGTCGCGCCGATCCCAAAGTTCGCCGTCTTTGAAGACACCCTCTCCTCCTTCACCTCCGCCCATTTTACGCGTCTTTCTCTGCCACAAATCTTCTCCCTCGAATCGTCCTTCAATGCGCTGTCCAGACAGCAGAAAAGAATCCTTACAGACGCGGGATACGACGACAAACTGCGGAGAGGACGCGAGTGCGTGAGTGCCAATGCAAGGGTCGTGGGCGAAGTGGGCGACATTGTGAGGCAACAACTTGGGTCGTCGGTGGGTGCTTGGGGCGACGGGAGCAAGGACGATATTTCTCAATTACGAGAAGTCCTTCGGCATTATGTCCGGGACTGGTCAGCCGAGGGCGCAAAGGAACGCGCCACTATCTTTAGGCCGATCTTGGGCGTGCTCAAGCTGCTGCAGGAGGGAAGAGGAGAGTCTACGAAACAGCCACATATTCTCGTCCCCGGTGCTGGTTTGGCGCGTTTGGCATACGAAGTTGCAAGACTGGAGGAGTGGGACGTGACAGCTGTTGAACGGTCCCCGTACATGAACATTGCCAGACGAGCTCTTCTACCCTCTTCACCAGCTGTTCTCCCTCTTGAATTAAACCAATTCAAAATCCACCCCTTCTCCTGGTGGTGGTCACACCAACGCTCCTCTACCAATCTCTTCCGCGCGGTTTCATTCCCGGATATTGTCCCGGAGAGTCCCAATCTTAGGATAATCGAGGGCGATTTTCTTGAACTCAGCCCTCAATCTGCTTTGCGTACCGAAACCCCATCACCGCCAGCTTCAGTCCTTGATGTTGCTCTTCCGCGAAAGAGAGACATTGGGTATGACTTCGTCGTGACCCTCTTCTTTATCGACGCGTTACCTAACCCCGTCCGCACTCTTACTCATATTTACTCCCTCCTTGCCTCCGGTGGTGTCTGGATCAACTTGGGCCCCCTTCTATATGGCACTGGTGGCCAGGACCGCGTGGAACTGTGCTTAGATGAGGTTTTGGCGGTTGCTGAGAGTTTAGGGTTTGAGTTTGACGACATGCGACAGTATGGTTTTCAGGATGAGAGAGAAGAACGCGAGCAGGGGAGGCAGAAGACGAGTACAATCAAGTGCGAATATACGTGCGACGACAGGGCAATGATGAGGTGGGTGTATGGGGCTGAGATGTGGGTTGCTAGGAAAGTATGAATGCTCGGCTTGCACTTCGTGGCATGTACAAATTGTTCCACAACCGGGCAGCCTGGAACGGCTTGGATCTCTTAATAATTGACGGTGAGTTCGAGAGTACGTTATCATAGCAATGAACGGCTGGTACATCTTGAAGTTGGAATAATATATTAATCGATCTAAACGATGGACGCGTCGACTTGAAGCCTCTCCTTCTCCAGCCTGTGCAAACGTCAAAATGGTGAGACCGAAAGTTTCGTTGCTGAATATCATTCTGATAATTCCTCCAGGACACGCGAGAGCGCACATCCGAAAAGGCTTGTCATCGACAGCTTTCAAGTTGACGTGTGGTATCGAAACAGATCACTAGGGATGGGAGCCGTACAGAACTGGTTTGTTTTCCTTGAGCCATAGACTTTCTCCCTCCCTGTCCCCAATAGCATGTGGCGGTATAATTCCATTCTCCCTCCAAGCTTGGGCTAGTGAACTGATTAGGATAGGATTAGTATGCCGAACGTCAAACTCACATCTCCATCCGAGACTTCGACCTCCCAGTTCAAGCCGCGATCTTTGGTGAAGGGCTTAAGTGCAGCCTCATACATGTCCATAAACACGAGTTTGCGTTCATCACTGGACACCTACGTGTTAGTGAGCAGTATCAGGACTAGTAAGGTGTGGAATTTACTTGGGGAATTGTCTCGCCAGGTGATGCACCACGACGCGCACAAAGTCCTTTGTCGGCTTCCCACCAACAAAGTAATCCTCCTGCTTCACGTCGATGAACAGTACAACGACGTAGAACGCGGGTATAGGCGCGGTGATACGCTTGGTGTAGATGTCGGTTATGGCCTCTGCAAGCTTAGCCTTGTCTTCCGCAGAGTAGAGGTTAGGGGGGACGTAGAATCGGTGGAGAGGCATCGGGTCGCTAAAACGTGTGAAAACAGGAAATCTGAGCAGGGTAAAATGCGGATGTGTCAGGTTGGCGGCTTGGTGAGTGAGGTCCTGTTTCTTTCATACTGGCCAACTCCTTTCTTATACTGGCCAACTACCGACCCTTCTATTTGTCGTATGTCACAGGTCGGTCGAGTCTGATAAAGCATAGCGTACAAGACGCCGATGACCGGATTTGTTCTTACAAATTGTCATCGGGCGGTGAAAGTATGCTGTTGCGGAGAGTAGGGCGAGGCTAGGGTAGAAAAGTGCTATGTCGGCGTCTGGGGATGCCGGTCAAGGTAAGGCTTTCAATGCGGGAATGAGGCCGTTCCTTAAAAGATGTCACGTTGACGCTTGACGATTGTGGCTCGCCTGCGCGCCCCGAAGGTGTGTTAAGTGTGCCAAGTGTGCCAAAATGGAAGGACCTTTGAATTGAACGAGCATAACGTTTTGGAACCGACATATATCAATGCATTTAGAACGGAATCGCCCTATTTTCTCTCTTCCACAGATCCTCGGCCTCTTTGTCACGGACGGCGTGAGGTGGAATAAGACCATTCACTCTCCAGAGCTTGGGCTATGAACATCCAATCAGCATAGACTCGGCATTAGGCCGTAGAAACTCTCACATCTCCATCTGCAACCGCGACCTCCCAGTCCAACCCACGGTCCTTAGTGAAAGGCTTGATAGCTTCTTCGTACATGTCCATGAACGTCACCTTCTTCTCGTCACTAGAGGGCGAAAACGTGTGCGAGTCAGTGCGACTGTCCTCGGGACAAATAAGTAAGAAAACCTACTTCTCGAACTGCCTCGCCAAATGGTGCACCAAGATACGCACGAAGCCCTTGCTCGGATTTCCACCAACAAAACAATTATCTTGATCCACCTCGATGAATAACACAACGACGTAGAAACGAGGAATGCGGATATAGATGTTTGTGATAGCCTCGGCAAGTTTAGCCTTGTCCTCTGCGGTATACAGGTTGGGAGGGATATAGAATCGGTGGAGGGGCATGTTGTTAGTTTAAATTGATGCTTGTGGGAAGTGCAGGTTTCTGAGCTAGTTTCTACAAGGCGCCATACTTTTATACCCAGTGTCTGACCGCTGATGTGGCGTAGCCCAATCTGATTGATTGCGGCCGAACGGATTCGGGGATAAGCCTTATGAAGCCCGTGGACACAGTCACCGATGGCCGAGGGGACAACCTGAAGATTTAAGAGAGTCAATATGCTACAATTTACAAAAGCGGCTCCATCAGTCGACACGAATTCTAGATGGCATACGACGTTACTTTGACGTCTTTGTATGCGTCTGCCGCCGAATTGAGCACCAGAATTATCTTTGCGATTCGGGGAACACGCGCTTTCAGAGATTCAGGTTGATGGTAACATGACGCAAAGACCCATTCAAATATAAGACCCACAGCATTACACACAGTTTCGGGCATTGGTAGCACGGAGAATGGAAAGCGACGAACATGGGAAGTTAGATGTCTATAACATGTGCTTCTGAAAAGGTATCATCAAGAAGCTTGTCCTCAACTTCAATGCTGATCTCGATGATGCATTTTTCAATCTCCTTGACAGTCTGCAGCGTGTCGGGCGGCCGACTGACATATCCTTTATCCATCATCGCCTTGAGCAGGCGCAGAAGCCATGTCCTACAAGTAATGTTCCGATCGCGGTTTTCCTTTACGCTAGAATACCCATGCGGAGTATTCGCGAAGACAGTGCCCGCCAGAGTCCGGAAGACGTCTAGTGGCGGCATACGAACGCCCGAGATGTTGGCGCAGACGAAGGTCAAGACGTTCGTTTCGGAGTACGTGCGTAACGATGCGATGTCTTCATAGACAACGCCTTCAGCGAAGTCGGTTCCAGGTGTGACGGCCCAGTGTACTCTGAGGATGTTGCAGTTTTCGTCAGTCGAGTAGATAGACCAATGAAATTTGCCTGGTCGACCAAAGACCTGACTGGTACCAATATAAAAGCTATCGGGGGAGAGCTGAAGAGGGTTATTCTCGGAAAGAGCAGCCATACCTTGGAAGAAGTAAGCCTCAGTAGTCATTGTAGTAATTCAACTCACTCGTACTTTATGCAGAAGGCTGCAGAAGTTTGGCAGAAGTTTGATGATGGTGGTAGTCGCACAATGCGTGGGAACTTACCTTTCGGGCGCTGAGTAAGCCGTTTTCTCTTGACCTTGACGATCAATGTCATTGCTGGCTCTGGTGGGCTGTGCATGATTATGCTCTCTCCTTTACGCCGGAGCCACAATGTTACTTCCCTAGCTCGTCGATTTTACTCCGTCTCCTTGGACAATGCATCTGCCCAATCTGGCGCGAACAAGGCGCACCTATTCTGGCGTTTTATACCCGAGGAGAACCGCACGTACGATGTGATTCTGGGCACTCCTTCTCAAGTCGCCTATTATTCGCGTCACAGCGCAACCGAAATTCGATATGACGCGTCTATGCTGCGCCAACTAAAACGTCTTGACGCGACAGACGTCAAGGCAATGGACTTGCGAGCTATGTTTGCGGAGTATGCTGCACAACGCGACGAAAACCCCTTTTTCCAGGAGGAATTCTACGCGCAGAACAAACAGTCGTATCAGTTGCACAACCTTGATGACATGTTGGCGGCGTGTCTGTGGCATGGGACGCCTTCCAGTTGGCGACAAGCAGATGTTATAGCGCCTGACAGTGCCATGATGGGGTACGTCGCAGTTGTGTGCCTTTGCAACATGGGACTCAAACCTTTGTTAGACTATTCTTTGGTCGCGGGGTGTTCAACGTGTCTTATGTTCAGGGCAAGTTGTATCTATTCCTCCATCTCGACCATCCGGTCAAAAAGCAGCCCGACCTTAACCGGTATTGCGCGTACGTTGCATCTTTCTCTTTTACTCTTCTCTGTGTGACGGACGACCCACAGTCGACCTGGTTTTATACATGCCGTTACTGAGCCATGTGTTCAAAACGCCGTGGATTATCCCCAAGCGATAACCGGTATTTCACGTCCGTTATCAAGCGTAATCTCGGAGGGTTAAACCTTCTTACTTCGTCGAGGATTCGAGCGATACATGGTTAGTTCGTACATGTTTTACGTGTCTAGAGTTGACCATAGTCACTAGGTGACTTTGCCAATGATACAAATTGTTATGTATATCCTCACTGCAAGGACATAGCTGTATCGCCTGCTGGCCTTCAGTGTGTTCTATTTTCAGTCACCCGGACGCTCTGGACTCATGTCATCGTTTAGACGTCTGAAAAAGGATTACAAGAAGTGGCATGTGCACTGTCTTCTTCTTGGAATACGAACAGTCCTGTATGGGAGAAGAGAAGGACACGTTCTGTCAACCCTCAGCGTCCTCGATAGCTCCGACCTGGCTCACATGGCTTTCATAGAAAAACAAACATGGAACGTGATGAGCGTCTTCAACCACGGTTTCACGCTGCTTTGTTCCCTCCGGGAATATCTGCAGCGCCAGGTTGATGAGCGGGCGTATGCGAACCCATTGAATAACGAAGATAGAATATGGCGGGTTCAGCTGCAGGCTGGTCGACCTCCGACGGGCTTTCACTGTCGTGAGATATACAAGGGCACAGCAGATTGGGTCGAACTCATGGGATGTGATGACGGGTCAAGGATTGGTATCGTTCCAAAACAGTTATGGCATGACCTTCTGACAAAGTCGAGATCACTGCTGCACAATGTAAACACTCGATAATCATTGCCTGAATCATGACGGTGATACACCATCACATGCATCACACTTCGCTGACAGTCATGCACAGCAAACGCCAAACACAGAAGAATCGCAGGCCCAGGGTCGACACGAACTGTATGTTTTTGTCTGATCCGGCCTTACCGAAATGATGAGCGCTTCTGACATTCAAATTGTATAAGTGTGTGTGAGCGCTTATGTATGAAGGTGTTGACGTTAAGGTTGACCACCCACCATCCCGTCTCCGATACTATCATGTCCTACACGAACGACACATTTGACGACCCATCTCCGGACTACAACGCGGCTGTTAGTCGCAGGTGCGCTTCGATCATCCACAAGCAATCTAGCTTTTCTGAATACAGCGATAGTAACACTTCCACGACCGGCTCTTCTGGATACCTTTCCCACTACCGCTCCCAATCCTTCGACGACTTCCACCCACGAAAGTGAGCATATAAGCCTTCACGCGCCAGTTACTTTCTGACGGGAGAACAGTGATGATCTGACCAATATACGACGTCTTCCCCGCGCTCAATCCGCTCTATCCTCCAAACACGAACGTTACGAATATGCATATAGTCTTCTTGCGGGCGGCGCCCAAATTCAATTCATCGTATCGTGCGTGTCTTCTCATTCTCCGCCCTGTAAATCTTTCTGACCATCCCCGAGTGTCCAACCGAATCACGGCACGCCAACGTCGGGAAAATACACGATATCCCTCAGCCTCAAGGTCGACAAGATGACGCGCTCGCTGGGCGAGCCCATCCAGCTCAAGCTGAGCGTAGATCCGCGCAGACTCCACTTCATCGTCTTGTGCGTGCCCTTGCCCTCCCAATCGCCGACGCTGACACGCCCATGCACAGTCTGTTCCCGGGTAAAACCAGCCTGCCGGTCGGCGCGCTGTACTCGTACCGCGTCTGGCTGCGGGTCAACGACGTGGACCACCGGCTGTTTGGGCAGGACGATCTGTGGATAGCGAAGGATCCCGACTTTGCATCGATCGCGGATGCATCGATCGCAAGGATGAAGAAGAATCAGTCCAACTCGCAAATGTACGAGTCGACGGTGGGCAAGGCTCGAGTGCAGTTCATTGTCCGGTGTGTTCGGCTCTCTTTGTGGATGATGGTTCTCATAACCGGGCTATTATAGGTGGCTGAGGGTGGCTGAGGACATGTACGACTACACGATGGAGTATGACTGCAGCGGCGTAGGCGCCATGCTCTTCGAGGACCTGCGGCTCAAAGTGGACGGGGACCCTCGCACAGTCACATTCCATATCTAGTGGGCGCTCTTTCCTCTCCGTGTACCGTCTCTAACGCGGCTATTCACGCAGCACCGTGCCAATGAAATCTCTACCAATCGGAGCCTCCCATCGACTGCGGGTGTGGATGAGGACGTTCTGCGGCACCTCCGATACTGCATCCCTAAGTATCCCATACAACGATTCCTACATCTATCAGCGGATCTGGAAGTCCGACAGCCTGAAGATTGGTGGACATCTGGACTTTTCGGCCTTGGGCAGTAAAATGATTGTGGGCCACTCCTTGGGATCACCCACCACCGTGACCACTGCGACTGCGACATCAAAGAAACGGGTTGGACAACCGCACCCGCAGGATGCGAATGATCATGTTGAGATTGGTTAGCCATTGATCTTGAAACTTTTGAATTCACGCATGTTGTATCTTTAGCTGTAAGAGTACCCGAACTGACAGACATTCTATAACTTATTTCCTTTATGCATTCGTTACTGTTGTAGTTTATATCTGGGTTAATTGACAGTACTGTACAACTTTCTTGATGACTTCGTATTTGATCAAACTGTAACTTTCGCCGCAAGGAAGTCGGTCCACTCCTTCTCTCCCCAGGAGGAGGATATCTCATTCGCAATGAGACCATCCCAGAGTACCGTTGGGGAGACGTGAATGCCATTCTGTCGAGAAAACTTGACTGATGCGGGCATGAGTAAACTGTTGATGGCTGTCAAGGTGGCATCTCACTTGTATACTTCAGGTCATCCGTAACAGCCACCCCTCCATTAGGACTGGACTTCAAAGTCAGAAGGTCTTTGAATTTTGCTCCCGCGTCGCCGGACCAAAGCTTGGAGTCCAAAGATGCAGCTAGATTAGCCAACTTTTCGCGAATTTGAAGCGGCGTAAGGGTGGAAGTCGGGATATCGAAGTAATCGCCTTGTTGTTTGAAGAGCTGCAACGGTATCAGCCATTGGGTACACACCAAGTAGACGCGTCTTACAGCAAGTGAAAACGGCCAGAAAGCATCCGGGGAGACGCGGGCCACCTGGAATGCCATCAAGATACACAACTGCACATACAAGGTACGAGCGTACCGCCAAGGCTGCCTCGTGAGTAAAGGTCGAAGCCCCGTGCCATGGCTGCACCTGTAGCCTGATGATAGCCTTCACTTTGCCATCGTACTTCCCCCGGGGGAGAACAGTGGTTTCAGCACGCTATCAATGGCAAGCGCCATCTTCGCACTTGACAGATCAGAGTTAAATTAATGCGACCGTGAAACGATGGGGTGCGTATACCTGAAAGGACACACATAGTCCACTGAAACAGGTCAGACACGCTACTATAACGGAATCTGCCGCACTCACAGAAGATCTCAAGCGTGTGTGGCGCATCGTAGCGTCCGGCGACGATGAACGGGCGAAGGGAAGGTTGAAGGGCCATGTTGACGATGTATGGTGGAAGTGTGAGATGCGATGGTGATGTTAACGGTGAGGTTCACTTTATATACGGCGGACGTTTGACGCAACGCGTGATTTTATGACGCAAGCAACTATAAATACCCCGCCACATCTCGTGATCGTCTTCGACTTGGTAATCGGACAGTCAGACAAGCCTTCTTAAGGCCGTATGTTTGGAGCGACGAGGCAGGTTGTCCTAATTTTCATGTGGGTCCTTCACTTCGGAGGTGGGTCTTTTTTTTTGGAGGATGCAGCTAGAAGCTACACTTTTTGTCAAGCTTTTTGTGTAATATTTGTTAGTGTGCAGCACTTTGTCTGTTTCCCGCCGCCTCAGATCCACTTGTTTGTTTCGACAACATTTCAACCTCGTAATCAAGCCAAGGAAGAATGCATTTACGCACGAACAGATGCCTAGTCTTGTGGGACTCGCTTGTTGCAGAAATACCCACCCGAACTCCCTGCCCGTATTGAACCAACTACAGTACCGGGATCTACGCTTTACCCATAGACCAAGGACGTGGGTTTCAAAAACCACTCGCCCACCTTTTGTTCATTATCGCGTCGCGTCACGACATCCTTAGCTTTCAGTGTGCAAACCTAACCTTCATCTAGAGGCCCGATCATCAAGCACTCCTCATGACATTAGTACACATCTTCTGCAGTCATATAGTGCTGGGTTGCGGTGAGATCAGATGCCCCATTTGTATTCCTGGTTGGAACTAGAGGGTGACTGTGGGTAGAGGGAAGGCAGAAATGCATAAATCCACACGTAACAGAACTTTTACCATGGGCATTCAAAAACAAATAGGAGTTAGACTAGAAGAAAGCACAGCGACGACAAAGCTGGAAATCAGCCAATCCTGTCCTCGATGCCATCTTGAGCGAATATCGAGCGGTTTTTCGTCTGCTTGACCCGCTCATCCTTGAGCATCCTGTTGCGGCATGAGATCAGCTATTTGAGGTAACTGTAATGTACAGACCTGTTGTCCACCCTGGCATCTTCGCCCTCGACGCCGACAATAGCCTGCGGTATCTTTGCGTCGATGACCTTGATAGGCGAATGAGCCTGATGACTCCAGGGACAGCAGAGCAGATGCACGCACATAATGATTATCGCAATGCGGACAAAACTCATCGCTCTCCTCATAATTCGCCATATCCTTCCTGAACGCCTTCTTGCACTTCTTGCACATGAAGGCCATTTCCGTAGTCCTGGCCAGCCGATGTGTCTCTGATTCCGCGTGGCACTCAGAACAGTCGAACCACTTTTTGCAGCATGGCGCGCGGATGGAGACCTGGGCGTTCAAGATGTGTTTACTGCCGAAGAAACGCGAGTTGGTAATCGTGATCAACGTTGGATGGAGGTAGGAGAAACGGAGACAGGCGCATGTTCACTGAATTACGGTGAAGCGCTGCAATGCGGGAATGAAAAGTGAAAATGAAGACCAACCACATGTTTGCTTCTCAGAGCGGTAGAGAAATGACAGAATTCAGTCACTTCAAGAGTGAATCTGATGGTGGTCAAAGACAGAGAGCCTCCGGCCCGAGAATGCCGAACAGCACCATAATCAAACGCAATAACTTCAACTTGAGAAGATAAAGTACGCAGGCAAATGAATTGGCAAGACGGCACGAAACGACTTGTCTACTAGTATCCTTTACCAGCAATTTTTCTTCAGGGGTGTCTACGTCGTGGTATCGAGCCACGCCACGAATTGTGTTCGGCCATGTCCAGCATATATCAACGCGCCAGTTCCAAAGTCAGCGTCGCCAGCTCTCGCAAGAGAGACAGGATCTCCATACAGAACAGCAGCGTTCGAATTTCGCGTTTGATGTGACTACAATACAATGAATATAACAGCAAAAGACCACCCTAAATACAATAGAAAGCATGCGACAAGAAGGATAAAAAGAGGTGAAAGAATGTCAGGAAGGAAGCCGTAAAAAAATTATTCGACAACAGGCTGTACAATCGCATCTATAATCCTAACCAAGAGCGGTACAATAACCTGGAAACCTCACTGGTCGGCAGGAATTTGAACTGTTCTCCTAAACCCGCCATGGCAAACTCTTCAAGGGCAGCGACATGAGCCGGTCCAAGGCGAGGGTAGCTATCGTCCGCCGTATGTAGCGTAGTAGCAGAACCGCGCGCGCTCCAACGCGCGCTGTCCTGTAATGCCACCCGTATTATATCGGAAACATATCTAATAACGGACGCGTTCGAGGAATTGGCAAAAGTGTCCTTGATTCGGTCTTGTAAGCTCTCGTATCTACAAAAACAGAGTCAGTATCTTTGAAGAAGGGAGGAAAGAACGAGACATACGCCATAGAGACAACGTCGGGGAAAACGGTAGCAATATCTGAAAGTATGCTATACAAAATCTGCGTTTCGGTGTCGTCTCCCTGTGCGCTCATGAGGATCGCGGATATGAACGACGTCGTAAACAACGCCAAGGTCTGGTCCCCGTGTAGACCCAAGAAGAGGGCAGACGGCGCTGGAACACTCGTATCATCATCGAAAGAGGCTGCGCCTGCTTCTGGGAGCCAGATGTCGTCGGCGTGACACTCCTTGAGGAGTTGAGCGTATTCCGCAGATGTCGTGGATAGAGGAATGAGGGCGATGAAGTAACCCAAAACGTCTGGATGGAGGGAATCGCTAAGATGGTTCGTAACTGAATCCGAGTCAATTTCCCGCCGCATGGTGACCCGAACCAGCGTTCGTAGAAGGCTCTCCGCAGCGTCCTTTATCTCTCCCGGTCTCCTCAAGCCTTTGAATATTACGGCCGCAAGTGCGAACGAGAAACTCGAGTCAAAAGAAAGGTTCAAATTTTGATCGAGCTCGCAGGCATCGTCCTCCAAATGCGTCCGGGAGTTGAGTAGGAACGTAGACACTGGGGTAGACTTGAACATGTCCCGCTGGTCCATTATTTCCAGCGTGGTCTGAACAAGGCGAGCTGCTTCGGGATAGAAGTTGATGTATCCAGACTGCAGGAAAGAGACTCCCATCCAGAACAACGGCGGCAGGAAGCGCGTGTCTTCTGGTAAGCCTGGTAGCAGTTTGGAGATTGCTCGTAAAATGCCGACAGCAGCGAGTGTATCCTGCGGTTCCATCATCGCCAAGGATGACGAGAAAGCTACCAGGGCCTGGTAAAGGAAATCGTCTTCAAGACTGGAGGTGGCGAGAACACCTAAAACGATGCATGACCGCATCTGAATCATGGCCGAATATTGGAAGGCCGAGGACGTCACCAAACTCATCCAACGGGCCCGCCAAACATTGAGCAGTCCTTGAATGGTATAAGAAAGCGCCCAATCAAGATGAAGTAACAACGACAAACCTTTAGTTCCAGAGGCAGCATCAAGAATCCGCAGCAAGAGCTGGGCCAAGCGTTCGTAGTGGTCGATTAACATCGATTCGTGCGGCGGATCGTAGCTTGTGTATTCGCTAGTTGACGTCGTCCGGCGCAGACCAAAGAGCTCGAGCGTGCTGTCCTCGGCGACCTCTGCCATAATGGAGACGAGATCTGGATTGGGGATAGACTCTTCCGCTCGGGCCATGCACAACGACTGCAGGAGATTCATCGCTATTCCGTAGACTGACTTCCGTACAATGGTGGCACCCATCCCCGCTATCATCATGACCGAATGAACAACCTCGGGAATGTACAATTGATTATGGAGCGGTTGCCTTGTCTGGTATCCAGCGATGAGACAGATTCGACTGAGCGTCGACACCTCGTTCCAGTTCGTACTGTCCACAAGCGATCGCATTTGGCGAGGAGAGGCCTTGATTATGGCCTGCCGAAATCTGCTTCAACAAGAGTAGGACGACGATGGATACAACGCACCTTTCTCAGCTTGGAAAACAGTCTTCCCCGTATGCCTATAGACGTGAACGATGCTATGATGTGCGCATGTGCCTCACAGCGAGAGGTGCCAGCTCCGGAGTCGATGGCGCCTCTGAGGAGTTCATCCAAAACAATATCCGCAATCTGAGATTCCAGTAATCCGACCTGAGACCAGACGTGCTTTTGAATGGCGCTGCGCAGCTGTGCACAAAAAGTCAGCTGGATGCCGCTCGAAGACTACAACGATACGAACTTCCGGGTAAGACATCGAAAGATCGGAGAGTCCTCGGATGGTATCACGCAGTCTGCTCGCAGATCTATCGAAAAGAGGGTGTGTAGGATTGGCGAAGTGCGCGAGGTTCTTTATCCAGGGACTCAAGTAGTAAAGGCAACCCATAGATTGTCCAATGTGACCCCGCTTGTCCATTTTCATTGCAGCAGTAACTTCTGAAATGAAATCGAGCGTGAGTTGTGGAGCAAACTCTGCGATCCGTTCGCTGAGTTGGACAACGAAGAGACTTGGATCCCCAGGAATGAAACCGGCTGTATACATATACGCGTCAACAACAACGAGTTCGAAGGTGGTGTATGACTGACCTTTCGGTGCGACGATAAAGCTCTTCTCGTACCCTAGATAGGTGCAGACCGCCCCCAGCAAGTCGTAGGCAGCTGTCCGAACCTCTTCATCGTTCATATCGACATTGAGCATTCCGACATGCAGTAATGTGGCTGGAATATTGGAATAGCGTGAGAATCTGTCGCCAAGAGACGTATGGTTTTCGGCGATACGTCCTTTCGCAGCTCTTATCGTCTAGCAGGTGCGTTAGTGAGACGCTCACGCCGACAGAACCAGCGCACCTTGACGATGTGGTCGTTGGAGGGAGACGACAAGTATAGTGTTGTTCCCTGTCGGTTTCTACGAATGATGAATTCATGCTTCTCCCGTAAGCCAGTCACATAGGCGTCGCTGATGTCCGCCATGGGTATTATTTCAGTCGCACCTGTCGCAGACAGCTAACAGACGATAAGAAGATCAAGCGAAACTCGACATGCAGAAACATACACAGGTAATTCGGACGTGAGAGTGGGCAATATGAACAGCCGCGGGTTGATTTGGATTTAGTGGGCTGACTTTGATGGTCGCATTTATCACTTCCTCGGTACTTTCCTCTTCCAAAAACGCTACAGTGGTTGAGCATCGATAACTGACAACAACAAGGAAACAAACCTGCGTAGCCAAGGTCCTTCAGGTGCATATCAGGAATGTGCTCCTTCAATGCCTCCACAGAAGGTACGTGATGTAGATTGGATGCAAGGAGCATTCCTAGAATCACGTCAATGTTGCTTATTCGACGCAAAGGATGGATGCATACCACCGCTGAAATTGAACACGCGCTTCATGTACTTCTGTCCTTCCATGTTGTTGTTGAGGATGTAAGCGTTCCGAAATCGCGCTCTAATATCGATTGGTATTATCTCCAAGCAATACTTCAACCATCTTAGGGGAAGAATGTTCTTGGTACTGAATCCGGTGCAATCCAGAATGATATCGAAGCCCGACGGCGTGTCCTCTAGCGTCTGGGGATGCCCTTCAGTTGCAAGACGAGCAGGCAGTGAGGGTATCACTCACTGTGAACAGATGTGACAGAACAAGTTCAAGATCGACTGTTTCCACATCTATCTCGTAGGCCTTATAGATGAGTAGCGCAGTATCGTTCTGTTCCTGAAGATCCTCGTGAGCGAGGTAAAGGAGATAGGTGCTCATACGAACCAATCTTCTGACATGAACGAAAATATGCTCAACCGACGCTCGCGACCGATTGGCGTATCGAGCCATGAGATCCATGTAATCCTTGTGGTGTTTGGAGTCCAATGACGATGAGCGAGGGATTTCCAGAGGTGCACCCAAGTCGACTAACAATGTGCAGAGGTGGTCCCACGTTCGCTTCCCGGCCACACCGTTCGTCTCGCCATCAGCCGACGGTTTCGAGATACTGAGCAGTTCCTTGCCAATCTTGTCGGCATGCTTATCGAAAAATCGGTGTAATACAATGCCGTCAGTGTCGTCGGAGCCTGTACTGCCCAGCCATTCATCGCGGTCATCCTCGTCGTAATGCTCTTTCTGGTACCAAGCGTGAACACGTAAACGACAAAGAGGACGAAAGGACCATACCAGTATCATGCTGAAGAAACCAGTCACGGTCTGCATATTAGTAGCCAGATAGTCATTCAACCGGATCATATGGGGCTCCTTTCCAAATTGAACATTGTTTGCTAGGTTCTGTATGATCTTGGCAATGATCATTAGACCGCGTCGAATAGATTCGTTAGGAAGGTCGATGTCGACAGTTTCTGGCGCCACAACGGCTGGCGATATGAACCTGCTCACGCCGTGAGTGATGCGTCTCATGCGCAAATGATGTACGAACCTCAAGAACAGAAACCCTCCTACAGCCGTTAGCCTTAGCGTTTTCTGGGCAGGCCACCGTCTCGATCTAAACAAAAGGCTTGGTCACAACAAGACAGAGTGTCGAGGTGGCGAAACGTACACAGTATCATGAATGTGGTTACACACTTCACGGAACATCCTGAATGACGACGAATTAAAGAACGTACACCAATGCAACTTGAGGAGATGCTTACGGAGGCAGAGCAGAACGAGACGAGAATATCACTTTCAAAAAATTGGTGGTGATAAATTCAACGTTGCGCTGGTTCTTATCCAAGTCTTGTCCAGCAGCCCGGGCAGGATCGAGCTCGTAGCCCTCGTCAAAGGGTAGTTCTGCCATCCAGCTCACGACGGGTTGAATCAGTGAACGCAAATAGTTGTAGCCTTGAATCTTGGCAAAGCCAGACAGAAAGCGATTGTAGATCGAATTGCTTCGGAACAGTGATGACTCGTTTTCTGAGCGAATGAAGAATGAACGGGAGCCAGGACTCGCAATATAGAAACGCATACCTGTATGCGTCACTTCCCGTGTGATCATGAACTTCAGTAGGCCATGAGAGACGGACGCGTGTTAAAGATGTTCAACAAGACAGAGACCATGCTGTCGATCTCGTTTGTTGGACACGTATCACAGATGGCCTGTGCCAGCACCAACTTCATGCAAAATGAGGAAGGACGTCGTACGAATTGAAGAATGCTTACGTTCGGTTCCTTGACCAACTACCGACCACGAGTCAGTCACAAACTAAGACGAAGAACGAAAGACTCACCTCTGCTAGTCGCTTATACCGGTCCTGGGTCTCAACTTGGTCCAAGGCTTCAAACTTGGCGCCCTGCCCAATGACCCGGGCGAACACATGCGCGAAAATAGCGCGGCTGCGTGCATCTTCGCCATATGCCAGATCGAGACATTGCTTCAAGCCCACCTCAGGATCCGAGCTCACCAAGTGTGCAAGGCCGGTGATAACCAACTCTCTGACTTCGGCTTCTTTGTACGATGCTCTCATGCGCTGTTCCGACCAAATGAGCAAAAGACTACCAACAACGGTTTGAGGACCTCACCTTCTGGATCGAACCCATGTCTGATACACTATCGGAAGACTGAACAGCCAAAATGAGCTTTGACCCGGCGCATGAAGATTAGCACACATACCGGAATATCCGGAGGACATGCGACGGCCAAACCCAACTGGAGGATCTTGAAATATTTCGAAAACTCGCGAGTAACATGATGGGAACCGTCATCAGCAACATTCGTCGATTCTTGCTCTTTCAGGTCAATCCTATCCAAGAGCTTCACGGTCGTGCGCAGGCACGCCATATTAAGTTCAGCTTGAGGAGTGTAATCGTCTTCGAGTGGCTGATCAAATGTGAGCGAGAGCAAATTCGGAGGAGAATGCCATCCATACCTTTAACCAAGTCGACACGATGTCCAGGATGATGCGTCGAGCGTTGCTGTCCTTCCTCAAAGTCAGGGTATCTGGCCGATCAGCAGTACTATCGCATAGTGTACAGAACTTGATCTTCAACCGAGTCAACTCTGGGCCGCCTTCAGAACGGTGAAGGAAGGTTGCCAACGCCTGCACAGCCGTCGTAATATCGACGCTCAACATTTCCTCCATACGATCCTGGTGGTTATCGACCATCAGTTTCAAGACTGCAATAGACTGAAAATTTTACAGGTTAGCCAACAAATACCTGGCCGCGAAACGAAAAACAGCCGACCTGTTCGCCGATTAATCGAGCCTGTTCAGTGGGTATATCATCATTTGTCGTTTCTATCGCTCTAGGACAAAATAAGTCAACGAATGTGACGTGAGCGTGAAAGCTTACTCTTCAAGATGCTTGATTAGCCGTCCGTATAATTTGGGATCCAGTTCAGAACCCAGCGCATCTCTCGCGGCATCGCGGACTTGAATGTCTTCATGCAACAAATGTCGAGTAAGGTCCTTCACGAAAACCTGAACCATGTGCGCATGATTCTGGCGTACTCGGATCTGGTCAGGCAGATACTGCGCAGGGATCACCTTCGACAGCGACTCAACACTTCGTGGGTCATGCACGCACACGCCTCCCAGAGCCGCTAGGAACAAGGTCAGATTCTGCCACTTATTACGGGCCGTCTAAAATCATAGTGAGCAATGGGTTGCAGTACCGCCAACTACCATACCTGAGAAAGAAGCGAACTGTCGCTGGTTCGTACCGTCGCATCATCTGAAGCCATCGCAGTGGCAATCTGTTCCGTTATGATTCGCCACCGCCAGTAACACTCCTCCCAAGCGGCAATCGCGATGGAAAGCGGGAAAGGCTTCAACCGTAGGAGCTTGCGAATGCGCTTCTGATGTAACACACGCCCATGTACCATGATCTTGGGGTCCCCAATCTGCTCGTATACTGGTATCCGTTTCGACTGTTCTTCACTGCTCATCAACGGGTTTTCGGGAGCATCGACTTGACGCTCTGCAAACGAGATGAGGCGCAGTCCTTGCGCTGCCATTTGTGATATATCGTTGTCGGCGGACGTTACAGCCACTAGAAGAGCGATCTCTGAAAGTAGGAAAGCGGGTATTCGCTTCTGACTGAGTAAAAGCACTCGTGTGGCTTCGTTCTGTGGGAACATCAACACGGTTCACATAGAACGGCAAAGGGCTGACCTCTACTCTCATCATGGATAATGCCAGATGTTCGACATTCATCTGTAGCCATAGACGTTGAGTATCGATGTCGTTCCTACACATCAGGAGATTCGTGGCAATGCACATGGTGGTGATGGGCCTATCGAGGAATGAGTTTAGTCTACATGTCAGAAGCGAAAGAAACCATACAAGTTATCCACCACAAACTGGATAGTTTTCTGTTCGTTCAGCTCGGACGGCTGGTTCAACGGAAAGGCCGCTTCTATCAGCAAACGGGAATTCACTGCCAAAGACACCTTGATAGAGTTATCATACGGGGCATCCCATAACCTGACCACACTGGAGAGCCACTGTTTCAGCCCTGTATCGTCGAGTACGTGAAACCCGGCGTATTTGGGAGCTGAACGGGACAACGCTAGAACGGACAGCGTAAGCAGTTCCCTGTCCGTAAGCCCATGATCTGAAGTCGTCTTCGCTTTTGGCCGGCCTGCACTACGCTTCATATTACCGAGTTGATCGACTTCTGCCCGCCGAATGCAAAGAGTCTGCAGTAAATAAGGATCATGTAGTTGGTGGTAAATTGGTATCACGTACCTTCGTAATGTCCAAGACTCGACGAGATATTACAGGTGCTAGTATCGTCGGCGCAGCTTGAGCAGGAAACAGTGATGCCTGGGCGATATGAATACATATCGTCATTTAGTCGAAATGAAGTTCTCACCTCTACTGACAAAGTTTTGCATGCTCGGATGACGCAAATCTTTGCTGCATCTGAACGCTCGGGCTCCATAGCCATGGTGAACAGCTGCAAAGACTCTTCCGCCGGAAGGAAACGGTATAGTGCCACCAAGACCTCCGCATACAAGGACAAGTCCAAGCTCTCGTGTGAAGTGTCCCAGAAGGGTTTGGTGCTCGAGGCGTAGAAAAGATTACTCTACGAAGTCCGAATGAGAAAAGAAGCAAACAGCGAATAAATATAGCTTACTTTCATTTCATGCACCAAATCACTTGCCAGTGATCGCAGAGGAGAATCATCGTGTGGACCCGGTGTAATGTACATTGCCGCGCGACACAGATCCAACGCGCACACCAGCCCCACATCCCCATTCTTCGTCGGATCCGTATTTTTCGCATTGAACGACGCGTTGATCTGCTTCTGCACCTCTTCCATGAAGCGATCTGACTTGGATCTTTGACCGGAATACAGGTCGGGCGAGATGCGATCTGGGGTGATACAAAGGAGCGCGGCAAGGGCAGGATACATCTGGCGGTCAGTACCCTGCTTGATGCGCGCGAAAAGATGGTCAAACACGCGTTCAGGTGCGCCGTCAAGCTTGCTACGACCCCTTACAACATCGTTATATTCATCTGGAAAGTGAGTTATCCAGTTCCAGATGGCGAGACGGAGCGGAGTAGCAAAGGCTAAGTGAATTTCTCCTGGCATATTGACCAACAGAGAGGAGAGCTCTAACGAACGATGAAGTTCAGGGCGACTGAAAGACACATCGTGAAAGTGAAGTACTGACCGGAAAGGACTTGAACTAAACGATACTTGTCTAGTGCACTATGCGAGAGCAGCTGGAGATCAACACTGTCAAGATCCCCGTCGTTCTGAGCGGCTAGATGCCGTATCTTCGCCCTGACGCGGGAAAATACAACAGTCCAGTTGGATGCAGAGATATGGAAAATAATGCGACCAGTAAACTTCTCGATTAACGCGTTGAGGGAGCGTTGGGAGTTGATGAGCGACATTGGGGTACGCTCATACGACATGTTGTTCATCATGGACAACATAGAAGTTACGCTCTGTTTGCTGGACTTGACCGAGGTTGAAGACGGAGGCGACTTGAGGTCGCGAGGAAGGCCCGGATGATGAGGTGGTGGGTCTTGAGATTCAAGGAGGTCCGATATGGACAACGAAGTAAGGGTCTCGTAGTCGCGAAATTCCACGTCGGACGACTCAATGGACTGCATTAAGAGTGGTCCTTCTGTGTGGGCGGACTGACGAAGAAAGAGGACCATGACGCTGAGGAGGTAACGCGCAACGTTGTCTTCCATGGGTGTAGGCTCTGGATGTAGGGTCGTGTGGTCGAATGAGGAGCCGCGGCTGAACTTATTAGAGGAGCTTGGGGGTATGGGCGAGTCGGGTGCCGAGCCCGGATTGCGACTGCTCGCCTGGGATCCTGAACGTGGGAGATGCTGCCAACGTGAGGACATGGCTGTGGCAAGGACCTTGAGGACGAATAATTGGGATTGCAGTAGCTCGATGGTGAGTTCGCCTTCCTCTGGCTTGAACAACCCAAGTCAGATAAGCAGTACATCGATTGACACGTTGTACGCACTTTTCCTAATCTCTCAACGAGATCACACAGCGCAAGTGCGATGGTGTCCAGCGAGTCATGGGACAGTTTGACGAGGGCGTCGACAGCCTGCTGAGTGGCTTTATCGGACTCTAACCGATCTAGTGTAGTTCCAGAGTGACATGGGAGCTAAAAGCGTGTTAATATATGTATTAAGAGCGCACAGATAAATTTTGACGGCACCTACCTTGTTCTTTAGCCGATTGACGAGAACCTGTACAATTTTCTGCTGCTGAGCAGTGGTATTGCCCAGGGAATGGTGGGACTGCGCGAATTGATAGTTAGAGTCCTGACTCCGGTGGACGCGAGTGGTGGTGCTGCTTGTTACAGATATGGAGGCTGGTATTGTTGCAGCAGATGGCCTGCGAGACGGCATGGTGATGGGGTTCCGTGAATCGGCTGCGATGGCCGAGTCGACGAGTGTCCACGATATGCAACGACCGCCTGGACGTCAGTGGATATCGGGACGAGAGCGACGCGGCAGTACACAGGGGAGTGGGGATGAGGAAGGTGAGCGCTTCCCGAAAAGGTGAGATTCAAATTGAATTATTTTTTTCTCGATCATAGGTCTTAGTTCGTCAGCTTTCCCGATTGTTGCCCTGTCTCAGTGTAAATTTACAGTACGATCGTTGTACACAGTTTACGAACGCTTTCAACAGGCCAAAAGGTTCAATACACTGAGGATAGCAGGAGTTGAATCGCTTCAATGCCTAAGTCAATCATTCGGATACCGGCCCGATGATACTCTCGGCCTCTGCGTCTCTACTTAAGTACAATGCTGCAGTCCAAAATTCAATTAGACTATGTGCTTCAAGTCGCGCATGAAGACAAATATTTGAACGCAGCAAAATCAACATTCTTGTGCTACAGTTCTGCTGGCCTACAGTCCAGCGTGAACATCCTCGGCACGGTCGGCAGCGTCGATCGGTAAATCTTTCTCTTCAATCAAATTTCGCCCATGTCTTCCTCCTCTTCCACAGTCGGCGGTTTCACCGTTCATCCCATCGTCTACACATCCAATGTCATCCACTACCTCTACGCTCGCCGTCACGAAGGTTCCAAAAAAGCCGGCACCGTCCAACAATGGCCCAACGGCCGCACCCTTTTCCTCGTAAACGTCCCGCCGGATGCTACGGAACGGGAACTATCCTCATTATTCAAATCTGCTGGCACTATCGAACGAGTCGTTTTCGATTCTGATGCTACCAAACAAGCGGAGGATGATGTGGATAGCGACAGTGATAGTGACAGTGCTATTGAGGACGACGTAGAGGACGCGCCTGAAGAGGTTCAGGAAGCCGAAGAACCAAAATCCAAACGACGCCGCTTGAATAAGACCAAGCAGCCAAAACCACCTACAGTTACTCCCCTTCCTCATCATCCCCTCCGAAAACTGCGCCGGACAGGCCAATCCGCGCATATAGTTTTTCTCGACTCTTCGTCTCTAGATCGCGCCCTTATCCCTCCTTCAAAACCCCGCTCATGGCCTGTCGACAACGAAGAGCCAACCGGCTTAGACCACTATCTCACCGCACACCAATCTCTCCGTCCACCGCTAGATTCCGTTCGCGCTTACGCAGATTCATCTATGGATCTGTACGAATTTGAGCTCGCCAAAGCCAAGCAGAAGGCCAAGTACCGCAAGGGCGAGGCCATCGTCGACGACGAAGGGTTCACGCTTGTCACTCGCGGCGGCGCGTACGGCCAGACGCTCGGAGGGGGTGTCGCCGTTGCAAGCAAGCATTTCCAACAGACCGGAGAAACGAGCACGAATGGGCGGAGGAAGAGAAAGGAGCCCAAGGAAAAGGCCGAGTTTTACGCGTTCCAAAAGGCAGACAAGCAGCGTAATGGTAAGTCTCTATCGCGTTCCTGCGAATTGATTCTCACACACCACTAGAACTCATGCAATTGAAACGCGGCTGGGAGAACGACAAGGCCAAGATCGAGAAACTTAAGGCCTCAAGGAAGTTTAAACCGTACTAGAAATTCTAGACCCTTTGTCTCCATAAAATATTACAATCCCAACACGTCTGAGTAAGTTCTACTTCGAGGCGCCGCGGCAGATGAAAAAATCTGTATTTGGACACCGAGAGTAATACAATCGCGTCCTTGAAAATGAGAGGAGCCGCACTTCCTGTACCATGTTGAGACTAAATAGCGCGACTGCAGCTGCCTCACGTCCTCCGCTATACCTTCACACTTTTTCGCACAGCAAAGAGCTGCTGTTCTACAGTATCATCTCAACTTAGCATCAGCATAGTAAGAGCTTTCGTCTCATACCTTCCAGTCCATCCCACAAACTGTCCTTCGCTTGGGGTGTACAACATCGATTCGCTACGTCCGGATTAGACCACACATCATGTGAAACGACAGCTTAAGTACTTACCATCGTTTTGCGCCTGGCCAGGCACCCAAGTATTGTCATCACTAGTCCCCACGCCGCCAGAAACATGGAGAGCGTAGCGGAGAGTACGCTGATGAACCAGCTACCGAGGGTCTTCCTTTGCAGAGTGTTACAAGTATACTGCATTCGTATGATCGCTTCCGCTGTGGGGGTATTACGGGGTGGAGTAGTCTCGTTGACATACAGCATCCCTTTCGAATTGGCCATGTCGCGGTAAGCTTGTCTCTGGGCTGCTTCCGCTGGTAGACCCTGCGCAGCAGGGATGTACTCGCTAACTGATACATTGAATGCGGTGGTGTTGGAAGATCTTCGAGGATCGGAAAAATGTGCACACAATCAAGAGAGCCTGGAGAACGTACGTTGTCAGGAGTCCACTTTCCTAAATCAATTCGGACAGCATGAAAGAAAACCTCGAGTAGATTATAGAGTGTCCCGGAATTGATATCTGTGTCGTCCGCTATGGTCCCCACAATCTGGAGGTCGAGTTGGCCAACCGCGTTTTCAAATGTCCAAGCAACGTGAGGGCGGACGCATGTGCCTGCTTCACTGCTGTTCGGGCTGGCTTCCACAAGTACGCTCCGAATGGGTTGCGAGGCGTCGCCGCCCAAACGGCCTTAGTATAAACCAAAGTATATGCTTTCATAAGCTTCTTCTGCATATTGAGTTACTTATTGCCAAGCCACAGGGAATGAAAATAGAGCATACGTCCAAACATTGTCATGCCCTCGAGAAGGGCACGAGGGACAGTATCGTCGCCAAACATGTCGGACGTTATGGTGCCAATGACAGGGTGGTTCGAGAACATCCAGGTTGTGCTAGCCTCGAACTCGAGGGGCGGTGGGCAATACACAGCAGCCTAGAGACATAATGCCAGGATAACAGATGAATGCCATATATCAGGGGACACGGCATACCGAAAGAGTGATGGAGCGGTCGCCTCGTGAGACTTGGATCGCAGTCTGTGTTACGTCGCAGGAGCCCAAATGACTATTGGCATATTCAAAGCCATTTGACATTCCCCCGTTCCCCCGGATGTTGTAAATGGTGTAAGGAAATGCAGAGATGTTGGTTCGAAATACGTCCCCAGTTTTAAACATATGTTTCTGGCAGGTAGAGTCCTTAGATTGCCAGGAGGAGACCCATGGCAGTTCTTCAGACGCATTGTAATCGGCTTTGTTGATGGCAACGACATCGTAGCCTGGATTCGAAGAATCTCTTAATGTGGCTATAGAACGTCGTGCAGGTGGCGTGGCTCACCAACGAGGTACGCGTTCAACGCTGTCAAGATGGTGAAACTCGCAAGGCTAAACGCTACTAAAAATGGTTCGCGCTCCCCGAATGGCCGCGTGATCGAATATTCCTGTTGTTGGTGACGGCGAGTTAGTACAGTAACTCACTAGCATGTCATTCAAAGGACGACGCACAAAGCTGGGTAGGATCCTCAACACCATCACCGTGCAGGTTGTGGAAAAAGGAACTAAGCAGGGTGTATATAAATCCCATCGCTCCCGGCGGATCGGGAGACGTGCGCAGATAGACAGGCGCTGGTGATAGGTAATCTCAATACAAGGAGCATCTACTAGGAGTGAGCTTCATGTGACATCGATGATGATACTCCCGAAAAGTTGACATCTTTCTGAAAGAGATGCAATATCAGAAGATGCGCCACAATTAATTGCCTGGAGACCGTTGCTCAGCTCAGAATGGCATGCAGGAAACCCTCGAGTTGATTATGTCTGAATCAATGTACGTATCCTTCGCTATGATGTAGAGGTCGCCCATGCAATTCTCGAAGGGCCAACGAGAGTCAACCATCAAACACAACACTCGATACACCTCTTCACTTTAGGGTACATTTGATTTACCTTTAAATCACAACTTGGCCTTGGCCTTCTCCTCAACCACATCATTGACGAGCGTCCCAATCCCACCGCCCACCCACACCGACATCTTATCCCCATCCTTCAAATACAACGGCGGGCTCTTCACAAACCCGACACCCTTGGGCGTCCCGGTGAGGATGATAGACCCCGGCTGGAGGGTCGTGCCCTGCGAGAGAAACGCGATGGTTTGGCGCACGTTGAATATTTGGTCACTTGGGAATGTGTGAACGTAAGAACGGGGTAGTAGACACGCAGGAAACGTACGCTGTGCTGCCATCCTGCATGACAGCACCGTTAATCGTGCACTTGAGGGGCACCTTTTGGGGATCCGGGATGCTGGAGGCGGCGACTAGACACGGGCCGAAGGGGTTCGTGTTGTCTACATTTGCATTTATTGCGCCATCGCTGGGGGAGGATGGCGAGAACGTACCGAAGCTCTTGGAGAAGCCCCACTGCGATACCGCGAGTTGGTGCTTTCGGAATGAAATCTAAGAAGAAGAATGAGAAATGTGCTATTGGCGCGAGGGATATACCCACGTCATTAGCTCCGGTGTACGCGAGAATATAGTCCAACGCGTCCGCTTCCGACACGTCGCGGGCGGGTTTGCCGATGACGATGGTAAACTCCACTTCATAGTCGGAGAGGTTCTCCTTGGGAGGCTGGGCGACACGGGGGATCGTCACGGGTGCGAGCGGGCCGATGAGCGATGTCGTGGGTTTGTAGAAGAGGACGGGGAATCTGGAATACATCGTGTCTTGACGTGGGTGCAGATGTGAAATGCGCGTACTTTGGTGCTGCCATCTTGGCTTCTGCCTGCAGTCCGGATGAGTCCAAGGCAGGTAGAGAGAAAAGTAGATGCTCACTGCATGGTCAGAGTAGTTCAGACCCAGACACCGCACAACCTTTATCTCGTCCCCGGATAGCGGCGTCAAGAGCTGCTTGACTGTGAGAACCTTCTTCGACACTTGGGAGGCGGGATCCAAAGCAGAACCAAGATTTCGTAGGCTCTGATCGGGTTGCCGTGAGCGGCGGCAAGGCCGACTGTTTGACTGGTATTTAAGGGCTCTGTCGTAGCGTAAGATAAGCAGGCCTACCATCGAGCTTAGCATCGACAGGCTCGCCGATGTGGACGCGTGAAGTTTCTGCAGCAACGAAGCGGATTAGACGAGTCCATTGCTGTCAAGTATTCGGTTGGTTATCAGGACTTGGGAGATAGTCAACATACGGTACGAATGGGCGCCATTGTAATTGTTCAAGATGGTTCACAGTTGAACCGGACTGGGTATAAATGTGATGATGGCGGGAACAACGGAGTCATCGGAGTGCCGCCTGCAGTATGTGATCAGCTGTTGTAGGCGTCCGGCACTTTGTAAATTCGGAAATAAACGAGTGCAGTAATAGTTGATTGAGATGGGGTACAACGATAGACATTATTGTTAAATAGAAAATGGGATGGTACAAATGACAACACAACATGGAACATAAGTAAACAACCTCCTACTTTATTTTGTGGAAACTAAGGAGGAGGGGCGGATTGCCCTTCATCAGCTTGTCGAAAGTGGTGATCTCGACTCGGCGGACCGGCGGTTTTTGTCCTTGAATAACTTGAACTTTTTCTTCAAGGACAAAGACAAACAACGCGGGTCCTGGACGCTTGTCGACTTCTGGATGCATGTCAAGTTTTAGATGCTCGCCGACATGTTTCTCGATCATAGTCTTGTTCCACGCCGCAGAGAACTCGCCACACGCACACTGGACAAGAGCGCTCTTGT
Source organism: Hymenopellis radicata (assembly GCA_015501595.1). Lineage (NCBI taxonomy): Eukaryota > Fungi > Basidiomycota > Agaricomycetes > Agaricales > Physalacriaceae > Hymenopellis > Hymenopellis radicata. The sequence goes on along the minus strand of JADNRX010000108.1, from coordinate 59,207 downwards.
CCCTCCCGAGAGACTCGACCAGCGCAGGGGCACTAGGCCTAGGAGGAGGACTAGGACTCGGGGGCGACTCAAGCCACGCAATATAATCTTCCACGTTTTCAGCAGACACCCAATCATGCATGTTCGAGTAATGCTTTCTGATGTCCTCCTTTGATTTCGCAAGACGGGGCAAGGCAACCGTGCATATACCACACGGGAACCGATAGTCGCTCAAAGCGGCTCTATAGAACGCGTCAACTATGCACATGTGAACTGCAAACTCCCGCATACTGGGGATCTTCTTTTTTGCGCTTGTTGAAGCCTGGGTTCTGCGGCGCGAGGTGGTTACGAAAATGCATTTTCATGCTTGTCTTGTTTAGAAATTGCTTCGAGCATGGCGCGTGGAGGCACGCGACTCCAGGAACATTCTTGTGGTCGCTCTAGTAAGCCTCCATGAGTGGCTGTCATCGTGCACAACAACAAAGAGCGATGCTCACCTTGGGCTTGGGCTTTGCCTTTGTGTCCGCCACAGAGCGGGCTCGCCGATGTTTCTGCTTCGGGGAAGAGATCGGGTTGGTACGCGCCATGGTGGGGATGCGGGAGTGGCTTGGAGAGCAGATGAAAGTTGCCATTGCATCCTACGCGCCATTTATACGCGACGCGAATGTGGACTTTGACTTTGTTCGCCCAGTGTTCACCTAATCGAGTAAGTGGGCAACAGACTCTTTGCCTAGCCGGACTTGCACAATGGTATCGTCCGTGCGCATTGACCAAGGAGCGGTCAAAGAGCCTGCATCGTGGGGGCTTTGACCGGCGTTGCACATGGTACCAGGAAAGCTCATGTCGTGCAAGTCGACTCGTTATTCGAATGATGCTGTCGAGACGAAGGAGGATATGAAGCGGCAGGAAGGAGCCTTGAATCCGTTGGATGAAAGAGCGGAAGGAGCACAAAGTTCTCACGATGGAATCAACAGACGTGGTCGAGCAGCAGGGGGAGGTCCAAGTACTTCACATTGTCCTGTTACTGCGCAAAATAGAGGGACTCGGAGGGTGGGAAGAAAAGAATCGCGTCCCAATGATGGTGGTGAAGGCGCGCGATTTCCCGATTGGGAAATGAGCCTCGTCTGCAGACGCTCTGAGACCCTTGTTCCTCGGGTCCTTTAATGAATCCTAAAAATCAACACAGACACCCGTACAAGCTGTAGGCGTCCGGCATTTTGTAAATAAACGAGTGCAGTATGCAAGGTAATAGTTGATTGAGATGGGGTACGTGTTGAATTAAGTAGTGACCGTGTGATGGGTCTGAACCAATAACACATGAAATGTCTCGCCAGACGAATACAGATGCGAGTAGCTTAAATATATAATGACCCAAAGCTCTACTCTTGGTAGGGATACGAAAACTTGGGTTGGTCCTTCCGCCTCCAAAGCTTCTTCCTACAAGAACGTTAGTGTATGGAATGAGAAAAGTGAATGGAATTCTCACTTTTTCTTTGTGGGCAGATGTTCAGCAAATACTTCTACGCAGTGCTTGGCTTTGAATTCGCGAATGAAACGCGGATCCCTTGCAAAGGCTTAGTAGAGTACAACATGCAAAGGCTGGACGTACCAGAGTTCACTGGCAATGCCAAGGTCCTTGCAGCATCGCATGAGAGCATTGCTCTTGCAGGCCTCCGTCGCGGTAGGCACACCGCTGGGATCAAAGTATTCTTGTTCACCTCGGGCAATGGCGACCAATCTAAGAAATTAGCTGGGTCCATAAACGGGTTAATGTACACACCGTCCTCGGCAGACAAGAGCGTATTCCCGACTGACGATTTTTGGTCCAACATTTGTCTCTGTTCGGGGAGCCAAGCCCCAGCCACCAGGCCCGAACGCTCTGTTCATAATCCTTCGGTACTTGATCTCAGGAAGATAAATCATGCCATCTACAACCAGATGAGCGATTTTCGCAAAAGCAACGTGAAAAACGGACCAGGTTTCATTTCAATGTCGAGCGGATCCAACGGTTCCTGCAAGACCTGGGCGATTTCCTGAGGGAACGCCTCTGTGGAGAGACCAAAGTAGCTCTTGGACCAGTCTGTTTGCGGGTCGGCAACCTCAGGCGTCGTCTCTGCCGGTTCTTCGGGAGTGGCAAGAGCCTCGGTTGACGCGTAACGGGCGACCTTGTGGCGAGAGGTTGGAGTCCATCGTGGCACAGCGGATACTGAGCGTGTCGCTAAGCGTGGTATGCCTCGCGACTGAGCAGCAAAGATGCTGCGAGCAAGACTGGCCATCGCTCTTGATGGTCGTCTGGAGAAAAAATCAGCCTCACGTGGTGTCGCGCGGTTGCAAATAAACATCCACACGGAGTCAATTATAATTCCTGTACTCTTGCATCCAACATATTTTCTTGCAATTTACCTCTGCCACGAACGACGCTCATTTACATGACATCTGATTCCACCATGGACGAACAATTTACGACTATACGAAACCTCATTCAGGAGGCCCTTGACGAGGTGTCTTCAACGTTTGGCAGCTTGACATGTGTACTGACTAGAAACTCGCAGATACTATCTCCCCGCTTAGCGTCTGCTTTCAAAACCGCTGCTTTGAAACGACTGGAGCGACATTTGGCCGATTATGTACAACGGAAAGAGGCCCTTGACTTGTTCGTCGCCCTTCAGCACACGTTTGAGTGCAATAGTACGCGTTTGCCTCGATGGGGGTCTACAGGGTTCTGACTCAAATCTCTAGTACCTTCTCGTCTCTTGCCTTGGGTCGCATCCGCCACTCAGAGGCTGCGGGACAGGGGTGGCGATACCGACGACGAGCTCGCTTCACAGATCACGCTATCCCTGTCTCTTATACAGGGAATCGGCATGCTCCATCCTCCTACCAAAGACTTTCTAGGACGAAGGTATTCCTTGGAGGTGCGCACTCTCTCTTATTTGTCTTCTTGGGACTAACTTTTCCCCAGATCATCATTGACCTTTTACTAGAATCGCGACACGTCTCCTCTACGGAAGCTTCTGCATCTCCATCCAAAGCCACCGAGCCTTCTCCTTTAACTTCCGTTGTACTGGACGCACTCCTCTGCATGCTCGTCGATTCCCCACCCGCATTACGCGTTTTTGAGGACTGCAATGGTGTCCAGGCAATCGTCAAAATACTAAAACGTGCCGGTACACCGCGCCAAGTCAGGTACATCCTAGTCTCGCTAGACTTCGTCCGTACTAATAAAACTCCTAGAATGAAATGCCTGGAATTCCTCTACTTCTACCTCCTCGACGAGACTCCCTCCTTGCAGCCGCAGCAGCTCGATGCTCTTCGGCGCGAAGTAGATACCGCGCCATCAACTCCGATGGCCAGTGTTCCCTCGACTCCTATGCGCGCTCCTTCCAAGAAGCCATATATCAATGCTACACCTAGTCGTCCCATGTCGCGGTACGGATCCTCGACGTACTCCATCTCAAATTCCGGAATCTCTGACGGGCATTCATCCCGCTCGACGTCGTCTAGCTCTGCATCATCCGTCACTTCATCCAACTCGACCGCGCCATCCTCTGTTGAATCTTCCCCAAAGAAAGAGGGCTCCTTCGCGCTTCCACCCATTGCCCAGTCTCAACCGCGCTCATTGCGCATGTTGAAAGAGGTCGAGTTTGTCCCGGAGAGTCCGCTGAAGGGACCTGGTGGGCAAGCTCGGCCGTCGAGACATCTTCCTAGTAAGAGTTTGTCGAGGTTGGGTTCCGCGTTCACGTTGGATGCGAAATGTGCTCGAGAAAGGAAGGCGACAAGGACGATTGAGGAGAAGAAGGAGATTCTGGGAACGATGCTCGGGAATGTTGATGCGCTTGTTGAAGGCGTGAGGAAGGCGGGGATTTGGGGACTAGCGAACTGAATTCTCGGATTCTTTCACCCTAAATGTTGTGCTCTAATTGTCGTTGTACTCGATATCGATACCATTTGCTCTCTTGGATTAATGTACCATACAGTCGCTGTTTTGCAATGTGAATTTCCTTTCTTATTTTCTGGGACCACCAACACTCTCCGCAGGTCGGCCCCTCGATCGAATGTGGCTAGAATCGACGCCACCAGACCATTGGCTGGGCAGAGAAGCACGGAGAAGCACTGGAGGAGACCGTTGTTGATTACGCTGCATATTACGAGCGGCGGCCCTTAAGCCGAAAGAGTAGAGCATCCCACCGCCGCCGCACTATAGGGTTCGGATGAGGCGACAGACATCTAATTCTTGTGATAGAGATGGACTCGGAGGAAAGGGAAAAGCAAAATCTTCGAACCCAGTGACCGGAATCAGAGGCCAGGCTCAGAAACTTGAAAGTTCTTTTTGATTCGAAGGACGCTATCATAGTCTACGTGACGGTTTCGACTCTCGTCCGACGTCAGAGAAAAATTAAAATGCGCAATGCGGGACCACGACCTAGGGTGGTGAAGTAAACCCTTGGTTTTGATACACCTCGGGTTTAGTGCGGTTACTAACAGTATTGATACGGTATTGAAACTGTTGGGGGTCGGGAGGTAGGTTTTGATACAGGCACGTGATCACTTCACGTGACGGCGCGCCGGCGCTAAGAGAAACTGAGAGCGGGACAAGGGCGGGATGAGGGCGGCGAGCCGCTGCGCCACATCACATGTTCAAAACACGTGCTGGTATCGAAACCGTTACTAACGGTATCGAAACTAGGGCCTCCCAGGGGGGCGGTATCGATACCGTTATTAACACCCCCGCGAGGTTTACTGCGCCACCCTACCACGACCCTAATGCGCATTGCGAAATTGCGAATTAAAAATTTGCGCCACATCATATCATTTTGAAGCTCTGATAAAAATTGTACAGACCTAGAGAATGGACACTGTGGGAATTGAACCCACGACCTCACCCAGTGATAAATGCGGTTTTCCGGCCATATTGCTGGGTGTCCGAAGAAGGAAAGAGGGAGAGTTCAAGCCCCGGAGCCGCCACATTCGGGATACTGATTAACTGTATACCAAACATGCATGCCTTGATTCAGGCTCAGTTGAGTGGATAATTCAGGGAAATTTTTCGAGCGCCTGCGGCGCGCCGTTACAAGTCACGAAGACCAAGTACAATCAAATGATGAATCCAGTGGGCGCCGGGCGGGCTGCCGCGGGCTGGCTGTACTGTGTACATGGCATCCGTCAGTGGTTTCTGCAACCACCACTGTCTATTGATGGCCAACGAGGATCTAGAACTCACTGAGAGAAGTAACCGATTCACACCAAAATTTTGAAAGTCCAGCTGTGGCACGAAATATCAAGATTCAAACAGCCATAAAGGCTGGGTTATACAGAGATGTAGTAAAAACTGCCTGTCTACTCTTTGCTGCCCACAGCGTGAGCGACGATAGACAGTAGAGACCCGCGCGCGCGATGGCAGAGAGACGTGTTTTGATGATGTCATAATGCTAGCTGCCATCCTTTTTGGGGTGGCAGCTAGCATTTGATGGTTTTACGCGCTGTATGGAGGCTGAGAAGGAACGGAAAAACAGCAGCATATGTTCAGCTCGACGTCTAAAAGATATAAGATGCTCAAGAAATCAGAGAGCTACACCGGGAACGACATTCTGAGCCCATGGCAGCTAGCAATGGCAGCTAGCAGTGGCGTGGGAACCCAGCAACATGGCCGGTAAGCCATAAATGCGAAGGGTGCGCGCTACCCCTGTGCCAAGAGCCCATGTTCTTTGGTCCTTATTCCCTAAATGATACTGTCACGCATGGGAGGTGAAACTCTGTTTCACCTCTGACTGGTTTCGTGCTCAACCTTTAACCTCCTGCTTGGCATTTGGGTCCTCTGATGTGGCCTGCTGAGCTGGACACATGGCTGCAACATGGTCGCGTCGTGAGCTTGGCCAGTGACAGTCATGTCTGGCCAACACAACCTCGCTGTAAGCACGTTGCAATTCCTTTCCTTGGGCTTGTGCGAACTCAAGCTATAGAGCAACGACCTTGATATGAGCCCTATTCCCTCTCCGCTTGCGTCTCCCTACCAACATCTCCTTAACGGCGGGCCACGTCTATTCATTGCGAAGAAGCGCGCAGGACACGTTTTCACGTCAAGGAATACATTCAACAGCTGCGCTCTGAGCTCTATGCCACTGAAGCTCAAATAGAGCATCTGCGTCGCGTCCTTCGACGCGCTGAAGTGGAGCGCGAATCCATCCTCGGCAGAATAAACGCGCACACGGCTCTTCATCCTCCCATTCACGACCTTCCTCCCGAGATTCTCGCGCTCATATTCCAGTGTTCGTTTACCGCACCTTTTCAACTCTTTGAAAGCCAGAAGGGTGCGGGTCCTTTGCTGTTCGGCCAAGTTTGCCGACGCTGGAGGCAGGTCGCATGGACTACCCCCACCCTTTGGTCGTCGCTCTCCATCATTCCACCCCCCATCTTCACTTATTGCAATGAGGCGAGGCAAATGGTCGCGGAAGCCCTTCAGCGTTCCGGAGAGACCTCGCTGGTCATCAACTCCCCCGTGAACGGCTTTTCGGACATCATAGCCGGTCACGGTCATCGGTTGAAAGCCCTTCGCATGAGTTACGCCAAACACGATGCGTTCCAGGCATTCCAGAGCTTGGAGCGCCTGGAGAAATTGGAATTGGTCTACCGCACGCCCCGGAAGAGCATGCCACCTTTCCATATCCCAATGCCTCAGCTGCATCATTTTGGAATAGAGGTCAGGCCATCTGACTTGAGGAATTTACTGGTGGACATTCGGAAAAAGCATTTCGTCCTTCCTTGGGCGCAGCTGACGTCCCTATACATCCGGGTGGAGGATGTGCCAGATATGCCGCCGCCACGCTCGAATCTGCTGCGTCTTATATCGCAGTGTCCTCGTCTCGTTTCACTTAGAGTCCGGACTGCGCTCTATGTTGATAATGACACCACCTTGAGCGAGGTTGTCGTCCCCGATTTACGGGAACTCCATACTGTCGCCCAATTCTCTCTAGTCCTTCCCGTACTTCGGTGCCCTGCCCTCCATACGCTCACTTTCGAAGTTCACTCGGGCATCCACAGTGAACCTCAGCCTATGGAGGATTTCATTAGATATTCGGGCTGCGAGATCGAAGAGCTTCGCCTCGTGTTTTATGCTTCATCGCATATATCGCAGCTTGCTACGGTTTTACAGGCCATCTCGACGGTTCGACACTTGGAGTTGGACTATACGCAGAGTCTGACGTTTCCGTTCCTCGAGTCTTTCGAGAGATTCCTCGACAGTGACACGATGTTTCCGCGTCTGTGCTCGGTCTTGCTCAAGGCCACACCGGTATACCTCCAACTGGAAGCGGCTGCCGCTAGGAATGCTGCGGACGACTGTGGGACTAGGTTTGAGAGTGCTTTACTGCAAGCAATCAAACGTCGCCGTCCGCAATTACAGTCTCTGCATCTGGAGCTGCATCCACGGTCAGATGAGAACGACAAGTATCGCTGTGTCAATCGGAGACTGGCCTCGACTTTTTATGATACGAGTTTATATAAGGGATTACGGGCACTCGAGGACGATGGGATGAAAGTGGATGTAACTGCCTGTGGCGGTTTGATCCTTTAATATGTACTACCTGGTACCAAAATACGATAGCACTCATTCTGTATATTCGGACCATACTTTTTTGAGTTTCATAATGATATACTTACATCACCAATTTGTTTCAATCTGCAGAATATGTTTTGAGGGAATGTGATGGCGATGATTGTTAAGGATGTCAGAGAGATCATCGACAAAAACTCGACCCGAACGTGACTCATTGCCACTTTTCTGGACAGCTTCACACTGCTCACATGTATCGAGGACGACAACAACGACGAGGACCACCGGCGCGTCATCCTCGTCACCAGCATTAGGATATACCTGAACCTGTAGCCCTCTGATTCATTCCACCGCTTCGCTGCCTCTCTGTGATACTTGTCGAACCTAGGACGATCCTCCTTCCAGCATTCCACCATCTTAATAAAATCTTTCACAAGATCCTTCCATAGACATGTGTCCCTCTGAGAGGTAGATCTCTGTGTCCTTGAAGATGTCATTGTATTCGGCAACTTTCAGGCTCTAGAGGTGCTGACCGTACCTCTTGGCAAACCTCTCTAAGGCTTCCGCCAATGTGCCCCCCATCCTTGCCATTCGTCAGGTCATTCACAAACATCTCGTGGTCCGCTACGGCCGTGGAGTAGCAGAATTTGCGAGGAAGGAAGGAAGGGTTTATTCTCTGATCCACGCACTTACCTCCATGTCTAAGCGCATTAACTTCTGCTCGGGGTGTTTCTCCAGCAAATCCATGAGCCTCGGGATCGTATTCTTGGACTTGAACAACTCCTCCTTCGTCTTATACTTCTTGATCCGTTCGTTCAAGAAATCGACGATGTGTGACGAGTTCAGAGGGCCCGTGATCTGATTCTCCTCATCAGCGTCCATGCTGATGCTGTTTCCGGCCGACGAACAGGACGCCCTTCCACGATGATCAGCAGCGTTGTCTGCCACCCAGTTGATCAACTGGCTGGAGTATCCGGCAGCGCCCATCTGCTCCCGGATGGTCAACTTTGTCGGCTGCTCCGTCACCGTATCCTGATGGGAAGACCCCACCCGGATCTTGTCGGGCCATTGGATGATCTGAGAGGGCCGAACACCCTTATTGTCGTCCCTCAGCTCGAGGTGAATCGCCCCCTTCTGTACCAAGTAGACATCGAAGCTGACATTCTTGGCCCAGGTCGCTTGCTTGTCTTTCAAGAACCACTTGAGATCGGCGATGGACAGTCAATTGTCGTGGGGTAACTGTTCCTTTGCGGGTATCTTCCGACGCAGCAAAGTAGCTTGCACGTAGGATGACAGCTCCACATTTGTGTTTGGGACGAGCATGTCTTGCCAGCACAACCCGTGTTTGTGCTTCCGCCTGAACACGCGGACCTCCAAGATGGTCATCACGCCTATTATCTCTAGAATATCCTTGGCCGACATATGTTTAACTTTGAGGAAATCGTGAGAAAACAAGCCGCTGCGAGAATGTAAAAGGAAACTCACCGTCCAGCGGAGAGGACGTCGAAGTCACTGCGACGGTGACATCAGAAGGTGAGCTGTTGTTGCCGGCAAGATGTTCGACGAGAGTTCCAGGTGAAGAGTCTGACCTGCTGGGCGAAGGGGCACAGTCATTGTCATCGATTCCGTTGGAACACATTATAGTTGGCGAAAAATGGACGCCTGCGGACACGTCACTATGCTTCTGTGTGGCTTGCCTTTGCTGTTCACACGGCCTTCTTCTCCTTATGGTTTACTGCGAAGGTTCAGTACAACGTTCTAGTTAGTTGTGCCAGACCTCGGTACCGTGTATTTCGTAGTTCAGTGAGTACGAGGTTTTTAGACTTCCTATACGTGAGATGTGATGACAGGCAAATCAATGAAGTCCTGATGGTCCGCGCATATGGATGGATAGAAGGAGGACCCGTGATTATGCTGTGAGAGGTTGGCGCAAAAGTCCCGACACGGACCCGGGTGAGAATTGACTTTCCCACGGATTCTGGATGCAGATTTGGACGTTTCCGATCGTTCTGCATCTTTTGCTCGAAAATTTCCTCGAAACTTTGGCTCATTTTGTCGGGACTTTCAAAATTGACCTCTTGGCAGCATAATCACGGGTCCTATAGAAGGCCTTTCAAGGAAAGCAGTGGTCAACAGTTGGGCTACGCGACTGAAGCGCGTTCTTCAGCAACGCGATGGTTATAGTAATGGGTGAAGGCGACAGAACGAGAAACGATGCTGATGGCGTGAGTATGTATGATATTCGCGGTACTCACCGTCGATACGTGATGGTTTGATTCTCAAGCCACAGCTAGGGTTAGGGTTATCTGGCGGTGTCGCGCCATCGGATGCCAGGATTGCGCCATCGTAGCGGTCAAGTGATCGGGAACAGGTCGAAACTTTATGGCATGCTCTGCTCTTGACCCAGTGCTCCATCAGTGCTTTAACTCTGAGACTACACTCAAGGCTTTCCGTGCGATGTTATCCGTACGATACGACGATGAGAGTGCACTGGATTGCTCCACAACGGTGCGTTTATAGACTTGGAGAATGCATTATAGTTGACCAAGCATAGGGCTTAGATAGCAGGACGCGCAACGAGGACCAGCATGTCGTTGCTGCCAGGACTTACCCTGCTTATCGGACGTAACTATTTTGCATTCGGAATTCCCTCCTATCGTCATGAAAGTCATGATCAGCCTGACGCTGGAGAACAACGGGAGCGTCGCCAGAGACCACCTCGCCTCGGAGCGCACATTCCTCGCCTACATCCGCACCAGCCTCGTCCTCGCGTCCACCGGCGTCGCCCTCGTGCAGCTCTTCAGCATCTCATCCCACACCACATCCGACAATGCCACCTCGTTCGCCCCGACCAGCTCGCTTGTGCACAAATATTCACGGCCGCTGGGCGCGACGACGGTGCTGCTTGCGCTCCTCTTCCTCATCATCGGCGTTACACGCTACTTTAGCATACAGCAGAAATTGACGGAGGGCGTGTTTCCCGTCGCGCGGCTTTTCGTAGTCCTCCTCGCTGTGATCCTCGCAGTCCTTATCGCCGTTGTATTCGCTATAGTCGTAGCGAGGCGCTAGCTGCATGCCCCCCTGGCTCCTCCTGTATTGTATGTTTGCTCTCAACGCTCAATAGCCATTGCTGACTTCTCCCGTCATAAGTAGCATATATGCTTTCATGGCCTTACACACTCTCAGCGTTCGCATTGCTTTCTCTCTACTTCATAATGGATAGTGTACATTAATTGGATATGGAATACACGCTCTCAGCTATCGCTGACACCTGACGCTCAACATTTGGAATTAGGGTACACGGTCAAGTCGGATTGCACTACACCACCGGTCTCGACCGTGGCACGATGCTACAACTGAATGGTTTGAGATGTCTATAAACAACTCCCGTCAGTGTCCGCACCATAAGGACCGCATATACTCACGAGACCACCGCTGTGCTCCACATCACGGACGGCTCTATCTCCCGCCCGTCTTTATCCTTTGCCTTGGCAATATCAAACGCTGCCAGAATGTTCGCCATGTTGAGGAAGAGCGACTGTTCGGCAAAATGCTGCCCAGGACACACGCGTCGGCCAAACCCAAAGGTAAACTTGAAGGGATTAACCTGCGGCGCGTCCCCGAGGTGCCTTGTGGGGTCGAATTTGAACGGGTCTGGGTACATTTCCGGATCGTGAGCGATTCCCCTTCGTTGGTCGTCATCATCTTGTTGACACGGCAGGCGCGCGCACATACCATATGTTCGGTATAATGGTGGCGCCTTTCGGGATACGATATCCCATGTAAACATCGTCTTGCATCACGCTGTGGCGGAGACCTGCAACGGGCAAATTCAGTCCATCTGGTCACAGGCAAAGAAAACGTTGAAACCAACAGCGCGGAACTACAGGACCCCATCGGTTAACCTCTTTGACCAGTGCGACTATGTACGGCAAATGCTCTCTATCGTCCAAAGTTGGCGTGCGATCTGTACCGACAACTTTATCGATCTCCGCCTGGGCGGTCTTTTGAACTTCAGGGTGCGTGGCCATCAGGTAGAAGAAGGTGGTCATCGCGGATACAGTCTGTGGGGCGTTGGCGTCAATCTGTGGAAGAGGAACAGGGGGCTTACAGTGTCCGCGCCTCCAACGTACAGCCCACCGCTCACCCACTGGATGATATTCTCCATGTCCAAGTCTTCAGCAACGTCGCTTTGCACTTTGGCGATCTCCTCGCTTTCTTCGTCTAGGAGTTTGGACACGAACGATTCGGTGTAATGGCCCGTTTTCTATACACGGTGTTTCAACGGCAAGCCTCAATAGAGAAAGACGCCGTACAATGATTTCCTTGGCCATGGCGTAGGGAATCTCGTCCGTTGCCAAGTTCCTATAGCTTTTGGCAAGCTTCTGAAAGCCTGCAAAGGGGAACCACTCCGGTACGAATCTTACTGGAGAAGGGGTTAAAGTTGAACTCGACAGTTTTGAACCGAGACGTACACCAAGGGAAGAAATCGACCATAAACGGCTGCTGTAACTGTCGCTCGGAAAGCGCAAAGGTCTCCTCCACCAAGCGAAGCAAGAAATCATCGTTCGTGGTGACCTTGTGTCCATAGGTGATGTTCAAAATCATAGCTCCTGCGTTCCTAATAAACTCTCGTCAGGATGGCATTCAAACGCCTGAATCTACCTTACCTTCTCAAATGCGAAATAAAACTCTCAGGACTCTTCCTCAGATTCTCCAACAAAGTGCTCGTCTCGTCTTGCAGTATCGACCGATACGACTGCGTCGCGCGCGGGCTCAGGCCATAGTGCAGAAGCCGGCGATACACCTTGAACCGCGGATTATCGTACGGGATCGAGAACACGTTCAGCTTGCGCCCGCACAGCTCGCCGTACATCCACGACGTGGGTCTATCCGAGTAGATCGTCGCGCGCGCCTCCATGAGGTCCTGCACCGCCTGCGCCGTGTTCAGAATGATAGTGGATCTACCGAGTGCACGCAGATGCACGATGGGTCCTGTGTGTCGGATGAATGGGTTTTAGACTATTTGTTAAGGAGCGAACCGTAGGTGTCTTTCCATTTGGTGTAGGCGAGCCATGGGCGCTGCTTTGGGGCGCTGTGCAGATTTCCGGTGATAAGGCTTCCGGGGGGACCAGGCGGGAGTGGAAGGTCTTTAGTAGAGCGCTTGTGGTAGAGAAGAAGGCCGATGAGTGCTCCTAGAGCGAAGAATAGGGGGATTTTAAGGGAGGATTCGAGCAGGGGGAGGACGGGTGGCTCCATGTTGGTGAGGGGATGGCGCTGAGGACGTTTGGGTGTTTACGGACACTGTTATAAGCGGCGTGGGATAGGGTTGTTAAAACTACCCATTCGGGAATGATGCGGATGACAGTGTGAGACTTCCTTCGGCAGGAATACCGCGCCGCCAACAACTTGGATCTGCTCACAAGGTAGGCTCTTGGGAGGAGAAGAATCCTGGTCAAAATAGCGGTTTTCAGGTGTCGGCTTGGATTCTCGCGTGAGAGTTCACGTTATGCGGGAAATCATGGGTTGACGCAGGCTTCGAATTAGCTCGGACATGGGGATACTTCACACAAAGGGAAGGTCAAGTTAAGAATATGACAGAACCCAGGTGAGTCATACCTGAATATGCATTGAGTTCACAGTTGTTTCAACAAAAGGATTTGAGCACGCGCGACTTGATCGATGAGGACCTGCCACCTGGAAGACGCGAAGGAAGAGGACACGACCGACCTCCACGCCCTCCCAGAGTAAACGACGGACGCAACACCACCGCACCCAAGAGACGCCTCCCAGAACTCCTACCGACGATGGACACGACCACCTGCTGCTACTCGCCGCAGAAATGGTCACCAGCACGCTGCTAGCCGGGGAGGAGAGGAGAGCGCAGCCATGGACGAGAAGCGTGAGGTGAGGAGAGCGTGGGTTGTACGGGGCCAGTATAAGTGCGTACCACGAAATGTCAAGTCAAAGGTCTTCCTCGACCACGATGTCGGCCGATGCCTCTTCCTCGACTGACAAATTCTCCAAGGTCCCGCCTCGTACGGCGGACCTCACCGAAACATGGGCCTTTTTGAGCCCCAGTGTCGACCATATAATGACCAATCTCGAGGCTGGTTTGACCTTTTCCAACTACATCTATCTGTACACGGCAGTGTACAACTACTGCATGTGCGCCAAACCCGACGCCAACCGCGGTACGTGCCATATTGCGCGCACGAGACGGCGCTAACCACCTTAACAGCAGCTGATCTCTACCACAAGCTAACGGAATATTTCACGATACATTTCGTGCCGCTGAAGCAGGTAAGCCCGTGTTGGTCGTCTCTGGTGGCGTATCATTTATCGCCCATCAGGCTGCCGCCTCGTTGCAGGACGAGGAACTTTTACGGTGCTACGCCGCTGAATGGACCCGCTATACAACTGGTGCCAACTACCTCAATGGCCTTTTCACGTTCCTTAACCGCGACTGGGTGAAACGAGAACGAGACGAAGGGAAAAAGCACATTTACCAGGTCTCCACGGTCAGTAGCCTCAAAAAACTCATCTCGTTTTGACGCCTTATCTTCTCCACCAGCTCGCCTTAGCGCAATGGAAATCACAATTTTTTGTGCATATTCAGAAAGACAATGCGAAACTCGCCGGTGCCGTCCTGCGTCTGATCGAACGCCAGCGGAACGGAGACGTGATAGACCAGAGTCTTGTCAAGAAGGTCGCACTCTCGTTCGTGTCTCTAGGTCTCGACAATACCGATCCCAACAAGGAATGCCTCGACGTCTACAGGGAACACTTTGAGACTCCCTTCATTCAGGCGACCGAGCTCTACTACAAAAAGGAATCAGAGGCTTTCCTTGCCGAGAACACCGTGTCCGAGTATCTGAAGAAGGCAGAGGAGCGGCTGAGGGAGGAGGAGGATCGTGTAGAGCGTTATCTTCACACAAAGACGCGCAAGGAGTTGATCGCCAAATGTGAAGATGTTCTCATCCGCCAGCACGGTCAGTTGATGCAGGACAGCTTCCAGAAGCTGCTCGACTACGACCAAGACGAAGATCTACAGCGCATGTATGCTCTTCTCGTGCGCATCCCTGACGGTTTGGAGCCGTTGAGGAAGAGATTTGAGGGTCACGTCAAGCAGGCTGGTCTGTCCGCCGTATCTAAGATTGCCGGGGAGGGCGTTGCCATTGATTCCCTTGATCCCAAGGTCTACGTCGATGCTTTGCTAGAGGTGCATCGCAAGAACTCGGAGACCGTTACGCGGAGCTTCAAAAGTGAAGCTGGTTTCGCAGCGAGCTTGGACAAGGCGTGCCGAGAGTTCGTTAACCGTAACGGTGCGACGGGATCGTCATCGACGAAATCTCCTGAACTTATCGCCAAACACGCGGATATGTTACTTCGGAAAACGAACAAGATGGCAGAGGAGGAAGATTTGGAGGGTGCTCTTAACCGTGTTGTACGTTGTTCCTTAATTTTGGATGGCTTTTTTCTCATTCCTTCCCTAGATGATTCTTTTCAAGTACTTGGAGGATAAGGACGTGTTCCAGACATTCTACACCACCAAGCTGTCGAAGCGTTTGATTCACGGTGTATCTGCGTCGGACGAAGCGGAGGCGAGCATGATCTCCAAGTTGAAGGAAGCTGGTGGTTTCGAGTATACGAACAAGCTGCAGCGCATGTTCACCGGTACGTTCTTTATCTTCGTTATCCGCCCGCTCTCAATTTTGTTCCCCAGATATGAGCTTGAGCAAGGATCTCACAGACTCCTTCAAGGAGCGTATGGAACAGAACCACGCCGACATGGAAATCAATTTCAGCATCATAGTCCTCGGCACCAACTTCTGGCCGCTGAATCCGCCAAACCACGACTTTACCATTCCTATCGAGATCATCAGCACGTACGAGAGATTCCAGAAGTACTACCAGAGCAAGCATTCTGGACGTAAATTGACTTGGCTGTGGAACTACTCGAAGAACGAGCTGCGGACGAATTATCTGAACCAAAAGTACATACTGATGACGAGCGCGTATCAGATGTCGGTGTTGGTGCAGTACAACAGACATGACACATTGTCGATGGACGAATTAGTGGCGGCGACAGCTATCAGCCAGGATATCTTGTCGCAGGTGTTGGCGCTCTTGGTCAAAGCAAAGATCCTCGTCAACGATGAGAAGGATCAGTACGACCTGAACCCAGGTATGCAGTATGTTCCATCGTCTGGAATGATACTCACGATGTCGCAACAGGATTCAAGTCGAAGAAGATCCGTGTCAACCTCAACCAGCCGATCAAGGCTGAAGTCAAAGCCGAGTCTTCCGACGTTCTTAAGGCCGTCGACGAGGACAGGAAATATGTTATCCAGGCTACCATCGTTCGGTAGGGATTCCTTCCCATATTCCATGACGAGACTGCTCACGCCGTTGGTCAGCATTATGAAGGCGCGCAAGACGATGAAGAACCAGGCCCTCATCCAGGAGGCCATTTCCCAGATCTCTCAGCGCTTTGCTCCCAAAATCCCGGACATCAAGAAGGTACGCGTCATCGTTTACGCTCCGCGTACATCATCTGACTTCTTCATTTCTTCTTCAACAGGCGATAGACACACTACTAGAGAAGGAGTATATGGAACGTGTCCATGGACAGAAAGACACCTTTGCTTATGTCGCGTAAATTGTCAGTCCCACTTACCTGCTTGTTGTTAGCGTTCATTGTCATTGCATTACACCATTCTGTATCATATATATTGCATTTATACGTTAGAAACTTGTTGCTCAGACCGTAATACATGCAAATTTACGCCACCGTTGGTCCTCGTATGATACTTCTCACTGATGTTGCGAGGTGTCTTCGTAGGTAGAGGGCTCTGCTCGGTCTTGGATCGACGCGTTCTTTTTCCGAGCCTCGGCTATGCTCGGTGAAGGAGAGCGCATGATCTTGATTAGAGCACCCCATTCCGAACACAACTGTCCGTCCAACAGCCACGACGATTTTGGCTGGGCAGGTCGACTACTCTGCTTTCGTCGCTAGGGATCATATTGCTCGTGTGTAAAACGTCAGTGGTTTGGCTACGTGTTCAATTCTAATCTTCGCACAGGGAGCATAATGGAGGATACACGAATGATGTCCTCCGATAATTAAAAGCAGGGTAAGTCCTGGGAGCAACGACATGCCGGTCCTCGTTGCGCGTCCAACTATCTAAGCCCTATGCTTGTTCAAGTATAATGCTTTCTCCAAGTCTATAAACGCACCTTGTGGAGCAATCCAGTGTACTCTCATCGTCGTACGGATAACATCGCACGGAAAGCCTTGAGTGCAGTCTCACTCAAAGTCAAAGCACTGATGGAGCACTGGGTCAATTCGACCTGTTCCCGATCACTTGACCGCTACGATGGCGCAATCCTGGCACCCGATGGCGCTATACCGCCAGATAACCCTAACCCTAGCTGGGGCTTCGCCATCACATATCGACGGTGAGTACCGCGAATATTGCATACATACTCACGCCATCAGCATCGTCTCTCGTTTCTTCTCCCAGACCGCCATTCTCCGTCACCTTCGCCCTTACTCCAACGATCGCATTGCTGAAGAACGCGCCTGCTGCCCTTCAGTCGAAGTCCCGCCTAGCCCAACTGCTGATCTTCTATCCATATGCGCGAACCATCAGGACTTCATTGGTCTGCCTGTCCTCACATCGTATAGGATAGTCTAAAAAGCTGGCACCTAAACTCTAACTAGAACGTTGTACTGAACTCCACATTCCCCCAAAACATATTCTGCAGATCGAAACAAATTGGTGGTTTCTCTCTACTTCATAATGGATGGTGTACATTAATTCGATACGGAATACACGCTCTCAGCTATTGCTGACATACGGCCACACCTGACGCTCAACATTCGGAATTCGGATTCCACTACACCACCAGCCTCGACTGTGGCACGATGCTACAACTGAATGGTTTGAGATGTCTATAAACAATTCCCGTCAGTGTCCGCACCATAAGGACCGCATATACTCACGAGACCACCGCCGTACTCCACATCACGGACGGCTCTATCTCCCGCCCGTCTTTATCCTTTGCCTTAGCGATATCAAACGCCGCCAGAATGTTCGCCATGTTGAGAAAAAGCGACTGTTCGGCAAAATGCTGCCCAGGACACACGCGTCGGCCAAACCCAAAGGTAAACTTGAAGGGGTTAACCTGCGGCGCGTCCCCGAGGTGCCTTGTGGGGTCGAATTTGAACGGGTCTGGGTACATTTCCGGATCGTGAGCGATTCCCCTTCGTTCGTCGTCATCATCTTGTTGACATGGTAGGAGCGCGCACTTACCATATGTTCGGTATTATCGTGGCGCCTTTCGGAATACGGTATCCCATGTAGACATCGTCTTGCATCACGCTGTGGCGGAGACCTGCAACGGGTAAGTTCGGTCACGAGCAAAGAAACGTTGAAACTAACAGCGCGGAACTACAGGACCCCATCGGTTGACCTCTTTGACCAGTGCCACTATGTACGGCAAATGCTCTCTATCGTCCAAAGTCGGCGTGCGATCTGGACCGACAACTTTATCGATCTCCGCCTGGGCGGTCTTTTGAACTTCAGGGTGCGTGGCCATCAGGTAGAAGAAGGTGGTCATCGCGGATACAGTCTGTGTGGGGTCGGTGCCATCACTCCATGGAAGAGGAACAAGGGCTTACAGTGTCCGCGCCTCCAACGTACAGCCCACCGCTCACCCACTGGATGATATTCTCCATGTCCAAGTCTTCAGTAAGGTCGCTTTGCACTTTGGCGATCTCCTCACTTTCTTCGTCTAGGAGTTTGGACACGAACGATTCGGTGTAGTGGCCCGTTTTCTATACACGGTGTTTCAATGGCAAGCCTCAATAGAGAAAGACGCCGTACAATGAGTTCCTTGGCCATGGTGTAGGGAATCTCGTCCGTTGCCAAGTTCCTGTACATTTTGGCAAGCTTCTGAAAGCCGGCAAAGGGGAACCATTCCGGGACGAATCGTACTGGAGAAGGGGTTAAAGTTGAACTCGACAGGTTTGAATCGAGACGTACACCAAGGGAAGAAATCGACCATAAACGGCTGCTGTAACCGTCGCTCGAAAAGCGCAAAGGTCTTCTCCACCAAGCGAAGCAAGAAATCATCGTTGGTGGTGACCTTGTGTCCATAGGTAATGTTCAAAATCATAGCTCCTGCGTTCCTAATAACTCTCGTCAGGTCCTATGATGCCAATGTCCTGAATCTCCATTACCTTCTCAAATGCGAAATAAAGCTCTCAGGACTCTTCCTCAGATTCTCCAACAAAGTGCTCGTCTCGTCTTGCAGTATCGACCGATACGACTGCGTCGCGCGCGGGCTGAGCCCATAGTGCAGGAGCCGGCGATACACCTTGAACCGCGGGTTATCGTACGGGATCTGGAACACGTTCAGCTTGCGCCCACACAGCTCGCCGTACATCCACGACGTGGGTCTATCCGAGTAGATCGTCGCGCGCGCCTCCATGAGGTCCTGCACCGCCTGCGCCGTGTTCAGAATGATAGTGGAGCTACCGAGTGCACGCAGATGCACGACGGGTCCTGTGTGTCGGATGAATCCTAGGTTTGAGACTATTTGTTAAGAAGCGAACCGTAGGTGTCTCTCCACTTGGTGTAGGTGAGCCATGGGACCTGCTTTGGGGCGCTGTGCAGATTTCCGGTGATAAGGTTCCGGGGGACCAGGCGGGAGTGGAAGGTCTTGAGTAGAGCGCTTGTGGTAGAGAAGAAGGCCGATGAGTGCTCCTAGAGCGAAGAATAGGGGGATTTTGAGGGAGGATTCGAGCAGTGGGAGGACGAGTGGCTCCATGTTGTTGAGGGGATGGCGCTGAGGACGTCTAGATGCATACGGCCACTGTTATAACCGGCGTCGTGGGATAGGGTTGGCTTAAAACTACCCATTCGGGAATGATGCGGATGACGTTGTGAGACTTCCTCCGACAGGAATACCGCGCACGCGTTCCGCCCCCGCCACCAAAACGAAGATGCTTGGATCTGCTCACAAGGTAGGCTCTGTATGAGAATTGAAGAGAAATCCTGGTCAACATAGCGGTTTTTCAGGTGTCGGCTTGGATTCTCGCGTGAGAGTTCACGTTATGCGGGAAATCATGGGTTGACGCAGGCTTCGAATTAGCTCGGACATGGGGATACTTCACACAAAGGGAAGGTCAAGTTAAGAATATGACAGAACCCAGGTGAGTCATACCTGATATGCATTGAGTTCGCAGCGGCGAACAATTGGAAGGTGTGGGAACTGCGATAGTTCAGCGCGCATCCCGGCTCGTGATCGTTGTGCTTGAAGCTCTTCACGAGATCGAATGCATGGTGTTCATGGCTGAAGCGCGAGAGAGATGAATGCTTTGTTGTAGGTGGATCTGATGTCAGTACACTGTGGAATAACTTACATGCTGACCGTAACACGAAGAGTTCTGCGGGTTTTACAACGCGCTGGTGTACGGTCCCCTCGAAACAAATGGACACAACCGGTAAGCAGATATTGATGGACATAGATACAGCTGTATCGGTGTCTAGCGCACTAGCTTACGGGTGTCATTGAGGACAAGAGAAGGGGTCGGATCGTTTCCGCTGCGTTGTGATCCTCGCTCGCCTAAGCCAAAAAGGTATTTTAGTGGATTATTATATCGGATAGTTCTGTTACAATGTCCAGGTTGGTATTACACGCATACAATCTTCTTCACGGCTCTCAAGCATCGTAACCTGGCGGAGCACCAGCGGGCTCTGCATTATCGGAAGACGGACCGGGTCCACCTTGTAAAGAGATGGAAGTCCCGGCTGGCGAATCATAGCGCGCTAGTATAGATGATAAGAGTGCGACCAAGAAGGAACAAGTAGAGAGGACTTACGTGGCCCATCCTCGGCATCCTGCACCACCTCGCGTTTCATGTAAATCGCTCGCTCCCTCGCCTTCTCGAGCAAAGCCACAAATTGGAACATGGCCTGGTTCTTCAAACGGACTTCGAGCTGAGTGCCGTTCGTCAGGCCGCCGTCTCTGGAGGGGTGGATCTCGAGCGAGAGATAGTTGCCGCTGAACGTCGGCTGTTCAAACTTTGTAGATAGAATCGCGTGGAGGGGGATAGATAGAGAGTCAAATCCCGAGTTGGGGCCAGAGGTGAAGAGGAACTTGAGTAATCGGGGTCAGTGTTGGTAGGCGCACGATCCTGAAGAACTTGACGCACCCTCTGATCTGTTATCCACGCACGACCCGAGGCTTTGAGGCTCCTCAGCTTTGGTCCTTCGCCGGACATGTCAGGTATGGTCAGAACGAGGTCGACGCCAGAGTCAATAGTCATAACAGTCATTTCGTTAGGAAGCGGTATTGGGTTCCGGTCGCCGTCGAGCATTGCACAGTTGAGCGCCATGATGGTTGTTGAGTGAGCTGTACAAGGAAGCAGTGCAACGATGATCAATACGTTCCGGTGCCGGAGTCATGAAACGTGTTGAGTAACACAATACATGGCTACCTGGCGCAATGGTAGCGCGTTTGGCTTCGATTGCTAAATGGCACCAAAAGGTTGCAGGTTCGAGTCCTGCGGTGGTCAATAATGTTCTATTGCCTCATTTTTTCATTCTTGAGCTCAAGGATGTGGCGCATTTTAATTTTGAAAGATTAGGGGGGTGCAGTAAACCTCCCGGGGGTGTTAGTAACAGTATTGATACCGACCCCCGGGAGGCCTTAGTTTTGAAACCGTTTCTAACAGTTTCGATACCGGCACGTGATTGCGACCACGTGATGTGGCGCAGCGGTGTGCCGCCATCATCCCGCCCTTGTCCCGCCACTCTCAGCTTCTCCGAACGCCAGCACGCTGTCACGTGAAGCGATCACGTGCCGGTATCGAAACCTACCTCCCGACCCCGGACAGTTTCAATACTGTATCAATACCGTTAATAACCGCAGTAAACCCGAGGTGTATCAAAACCTAAGGTTTACTGCACCACCCTATGAAAGATTTCTGAGTTCTAACTTCTCCGACGTGTCCGTGACTCCGTCCTCCTTGATAGGGTCGTGGAAATAACCTCGGGGGTGGTAAATAACTGTTATTTACCTAATACTGTAGTATTACTACCATAGGTTCACATCACAGGTCACGAGGCCTCATGATGCGAACCTAATTGTAGTTGGTCACTAGGTCACAAGGCCCTGTGAACATGTCTAAAATTGGTCACAAATCTGACTTGATCTAAATTTTGCTTCTTCAGCCCAATTTTAGTAGTTTTTTCTTCCATTTTACTCTATTTATGATAAAAATTGTCTATTTCTGCTGTTTGCATCTACTTTATAGGTAAAATTAAGCTAAAAAAGTAGAAAGTTAAAAATCTCAATGAACATAATTTTTTTAGGTCACACACTTTTGGCCAGCATGAACATGCTATTTAACATGTTCATGAGGTCACAGGTCACACCCTGTGAACCTATGGTCGAAATACTACAGTACTGTACACTTACAAGATATCAAAAAAAAAAATCCACACACTCCACTACGTCGAATGTCCAGGTATCGAAAATACGAGAGCAGAATACAGCTGTCGAAAGCACTCAAGTAAACCGAGGAGGGATACAGAAGAAAAACATACAATACTATCGCTCACAAGGCCAACACACCACAGCCCATCCATAATCTGCCGATGCGCCTTCAGCACATGCGGATCCTGCACGACGCGCTCCGGCCCAAAAAGCGGCCGCATCAGCGCTACAGAGCCCTGCTCCCCGGGCTTACTCCTCGGCACCGCAGAGATCGCCTTGACCGCGCCCGAGTACTTTCCGTCCGCCGCGTTGAACAGCAGGCCCATGGGCACGTCCTGCAGCGACGCCCGCACCAGGTTGACGTACGCCTCCGCCTCCTCGTCGACCTGCCGCAGCTCCCACGTGTGCAGCTGCACGGCATCGCGCGCGAACACCTGGCTGCAGAACCCCTGGAACGCCGCGTATGTCGCCGTCACGCCCAAGTGGAAGAGCGGCACGGTGACGAGGCGCCAGGCGCGGTTGTGGCGCGGAGGGGGGATCAAGGCGATCATGAGCGCAGCGAGGGCGATATATGATATGAAGATCAGTATTCCTGTGATGTACCTACGGGATTAGGTGGCGTCATTTAGTGGTGTGTCTACATGATCATGCGGCTCACCAGAGCACTTGTTTGGGCAGATTGATGTTGAGGAGGGAGTACGCGAGAAAACGAGGCAAGGTGTTGTTCTCCAGAGAGAAATACACTTCTTTATACACGGGCAAAAACTGTGCGACGGTGAGAGAGAATTGACGACACGGCAAAAGGGGTTTTCTTACCAAGTCGGGGT
Source organism: Hymenopellis radicata (assembly GCA_015501595.1). Classification (NCBI taxonomy): domain Eukaryota; kingdom Fungi; phylum Basidiomycota; class Agaricomycetes; order Agaricales; family Physalacriaceae; genus Hymenopellis; species Hymenopellis radicata. Next base: position 36,341 of record JADNRX010000108.1, on the reverse strand, counting down.
GACAGCTCGTTTCCAGGCCTTTTATCAGCGTTTCGCGTTGGTCGGCCTCCAGAAGAAGCTCCTTTGGCGAGCCCGGAACGAGGAATGTAGAAATGACATGCATGCACTCTTTGCGAAGCTCGGGATCATTGAATGTGCTATCGACTGGGGATCGCGTCCGACACCACAGGGATAGACCACGCGGGCCGTTTCGAGTTGAGAAAGGTGGCCGCTGAGGATACATAAGGATGATATAGAGGCGTTCCGAATGGTCCCAGGATTTCCGACGCGTTTACGGTAGTCCTGTACAGCCGTTAAACAGCCAAGCGGCACGACGGTAAGATAAAAACGTACGTTGAACCACACAATGAATTGCAACTGCTCGATAGAGACCTCCTGTGGAGGACGCGTAAGTTGGCGATCGCGACGTCTTGCAGGCGGCTTACGCGGTATACGAGATACAGCTCAAAATCCGACAAGCTACACAGCACGAAGTCGTCAAACCTCCTTGGTAAGGAGTGCATTACATACCTGATAGGACTACACGTTTGCCCACTAAGAATTTCAGCTAGAGAGAGGCAGATGAACATCACACAAACTGCTGGAAGAAATGCAAGTCGCTCACCGAGAGTGATCCCTCCCATACGCCGTACATTCGATCTCTGCGCCCAAGGATGCAGAGAAGCGAGATAATCGTCAGCAACAACGCGCCGCCTTTTCCGCCGAGGACTCGCGCGCTCCGCCTGGTCGTGAGTCCGTGGCATCATCATCCACTGATCTCCCCACGAATCGCCATCACATCCAGTCTATTATACACTCCGTAATCGAGGGATGTGCACCGCGTGAAACAGAATTTGCTCTACGGCTGTGCTGAGCCTGAAAAGGCCCGCACGTTGCCTGCAACGCATGTGCAAATTGCACAGACGATAGGACGCGATATCGAGCCGACAGCACGTTTCTGCGCTAGAGGTTGGGAAGCTCAGCATCAAGTCATAGGCGGTCTGGGGTCAGGGAAAGACAATTGTGGTATGCTGTGGTAGCCTGGTGGTAGCAAGGAAGGCGAATCAGTACGTCACAGCGGGGACGATCTAACCTTGATCCAACCCGGAGTTGCCTATTTTGAAGCTCAGAAAGCAATTGGAATCAAGGAGGAGTACTAAGATACGGGATAGACACTAGAGTGACGAATAACGTAGTTGTAGTATACGTAGTAGTACAGAATGATGTACAAATAGTTAAACTATCCAATAATATGGTCTACAACAATCAATAAAAATCACCTCTCTGAGTCCTCTCCAGGAAACCTGACTCGTCGAGCCGGGTGGGACTCCCAAAGAACGAATCCGGAGGAGGATCGCTCATACCGTCGCAGCAGTCCAGCGCGAGAGGCCAGGTATCGGCATAACACCGAAAGCCTTGCCCTCCTGTTCCCTGCTCGACGCAGCAGAGAACACCCACATCCGACGACCCACCAAGCCTGAAGTTCTGTACCGTCCGGCTCAAGGCCTGAAGCACAGAGCCTCGATCAGGCCACGCAGTCTCCCGTCGGGGCGTCAAATCCGCATCGCCTGCCGCCCCACTATCTTCAGCTGCCTGCGCCATGAACGTCGAATGTATGGACGAATCTGAAAGTCCGCGGCGCCGCAGCCTGTGCTCAAGCAACGGCCCGAGATAATCAGGCTCCTCCGACTCTTGGTCCTCCCGCGTGGGCGTTTGCTGGATCTCAAGGAGAGCATCCACGTTCCTCGACATCCGGTTAGCAGAGCGAGCGGCAGCATGAGTTCGTCGTAAGCCCGGAGATTCAGCGGTTTGCATCGTCGATTGGACCCTACGGGGCCCTTTGGAATTGGGCACCACTACCCAAGGGTCGGGGGTGCTGGAACGAGGGGCACCAGCAAAGATGCCCATCACGCCTTGGGCGGTGCTTGCCTGTGGCGCACTAGGGCCGGGCCGTGACGGATGAGCGGAAAATGTGCTCGTTACGGCGCGCCCAACACCGGCACCGGAAAACTCCACGTTCACGGTCGTCGCAGAGGCTGAAAGTGCAGGTCCCAGCTTAGGCACAAAGCGTGCAGGACGAGCAGGCACCTTGGCGCTCACAGACCTCGTAAGGGCTGGCAACCCTCGCTCTCCTCCTACACCACTCTCAGGGCGGACACTCGTAGCCCCAAACAATTTCGAAATGGGTGCCATCCATCCCGCAGCAGCACCGTTGTTCTCCGCATCCCGCTCCTTGCCAACTAGAACGTCCGATTTTGAAGGATCTAAAGCCAGCTCGCTGACTTTGGGGGCGATAGACGGGTCAAGTATGATCTCGTTTAGCGTTACCCGCATCTGACCCATTTCACTGAAGATATCCCGGAATAGCTTCAACAACGCGCGAAGGTCTCGGCGATTACACGGCGTGACGAGCTTCTCATCTTCAAGGAGAGCGCGAAAGTGAACACGAAGTGCGGCGGCCTCCGAGAGCACATTGTTGATTGTGGAACGCGACAGATGGGCAACATCTGCACCGCGGAGATGCTGTCGTTTCAAACGACTGGTTAGAGTGAACGCGTCGGCCTGTTGTAATCGATTTAATAGCGAAGCAACGCGCTCGATGAGCTGCGCCATATTGGAGGCCGATTCTGAATACGACGAGGAGTCTGAGCGCGGATCAAAAGAGGACGGAGATGCAGACAAGAGACCACGATCGGATACGGGATCAGTCTGAACACCACGAGATCGACTGAGGAGGAGGAGAGGCTTGTTTCCTTTGGTGAATTCGACTGGCAGGTCTTGGTCGGCATCATCAGCGACCTCGAATTGATACGGAGATATCGGGCGACGCGGGTGAGGCTGAATGGGATTAAAGGAAGTCCATTTAGAGTCTGACTCGGCCGGCGATAGTGGTCGGACATGAGATTCTGGAGTGAGAAGGTCCTGTGGGTCCAACGTAAACTCCCAAATTTTTGAGATACTTGGGTCAAGAAAAATACTTACATATGGTTTTCGGAACTTTCTTTCTCTACTTGATCCTCGCCCAGAGTTACCGGTCATTTGCTCCTTCAGAACAGACGAGGGCATGCTTCCTGAATGGAAATGTTGCCTAAACGTTGGAGTTCGAGCTATACTTGGACTGAGTACGATGTTATAACAGAATAGGATACTGACTTACCACCAGAACGCGGAGGAGCATTGGCACGGTATTCCTCTACCTCTTCCTGTAACGCATGTATTTCTTCCCGAGACTCAGCAAGGAAATGCTGAAGTTCTGCTGTATCCCTCTTAAGAACCTCGTTGTCATCCATGAGGGACTCCAGAACCTTGGTTAGCTCCGTCTGCTCTGATGCGACCGACGGACTCAGAGACCGTTGCAAGACTTCCAGCTGGGAGCGAGCATCCTGTAGTATGGATTCGGAGGACTCCAATCGATGCATCCTCTTCTCTGCAAGATCATCTTGTAGACGTCGAACGTCTGCTTGTAAACGTGCTGAAAAAAACATGTGAGATATTATGCAAGATGAACGAGAATGTAAACAGACAAGTCTTGTCCTTCAACGCTGCAAAGCGAGACTCGGCCACGCGGGCGCGATGTGATTCGAAATCCCTTTCCTGTTGCATGTCGTCCCTTTCCTTCATGGCTGCAGACATACGAGTTTCCCATCCGACCGAACGAGCATGATGAGCGGTAAGCCGAGACACAGTCGTTTTCGTTTCCTGGAGTTCTTGGAGAATGGTCTTGTTGGATACTTCGGTAACCTCGTTGTTAACGAGAGCTTGGGTGAGGCGCTGCGGCAAGATATGTTGAATAAAGTGAACAAAATATCAAAGAGTGAACGAACTTTCTCGAGCGCGTCCCTTTCCCGACCGAGTTCCCCCAATCTTCTCTCCATTTCCTCCTGAGGCGACAACTCATCGTCGTAGTCAAGGGCTTCGCTTCTCTGCCGACGTTTCTATGCATATTAGCATTTCTTTAGTTTGCGGGATACTGGCCACACCTGCCGTCGGACATATTGTTCATGGCGTTGTAACAGCGCTTGCCCGACCTCTGCGGCGACACATTAGCACTGCTTTTTGTTAGATATAAAACGCACCAGCGCTCAAAATCAACCGACTCTCCAATCTGGATTTCATGTCCAGCCATGCCGTCATATTCTCGCAATTCTCTCGGTCACAACAACATGTTAAGAGCGACGGCGGTTCTGGTGACGGAACCCGAGAGAAATTGGCTAACGCCGCTGTGAAGGTCGTCGATGGTGCTCCCCACACTTGTCAAGGGTGAATCCGGCGTTATTGGTCGCGAAGAGGAGTGCTCATTGTGGCCAGACATGGGCATTGGGGGGGGGGGTAGTAAAGCGAAAAAGATAAAGGAGAGGATAGAAATGCTAGTGATTTCTTGAATGTGCCGCTAGAAGGACGAATAGAAGTAGTGGTGATGGTGAAAGGTTAAGAAGTCTTGCTTCCGTCCACCGATCGAGTGATGTACTATTAGGGTTACGGCATTCTTCGACTCCAAGAATTCACCGACATGTTGTGCAGTCAGATTGGCCATTCACAGGGAATACATGATATAAGGGTTTCTACCAACAAGTCATGGAACTGTACATGTACGTCCTTTGTTGAACCGTGTCTCCGCCATCGCGGCTCTTCAAAAATCAACAAACTAGAGCACTGCCCAGCTGGATGGCAAGTGCCAATTCGTTTTCGTCCCATCGAGCCTTCACCATCGTAGAAAGACTGCCGCGAGGTCACATATAAAGCCGACAGGTCGAGTCTGAATGCTTGGTAAATAGTAAATACGATATCGAGAGGGGAAGAAACGTTGGACTAGGGGACTCTGACCACACGCGAGGGATGATGATGGGAAGACGCAGACGATTGTGGCTGTGCTACCATCTAAACGAACACTACTTCTACTTCCGGATCGGTGCACCATTCTGTACCCGACTCGATCTACTCTCTCTTCCGGCCTCTTTCCCCTGGTCTTCTTCTCCTTTGGGACTTTCCCCGCCTGGGCTACCTAGCCCATGTGCCCCCCCAAAACAAGGAGACGCCCTCGTCGACATCCACGCAATGTCAACCATGTTCACCTCCTCCTCATCTCCCAACTCATCCTCCTCCTCTTCGCTAGTATCATCATCTTCCTCCACATCGCCAATAACATCACCCAAGTCCTCCGTCTCCGCTACGCCTTCCTCATCCTCTGCTAACTTAGTGCCGGGACGGGGAATGAAACGTCTTAGCCGCCGGGAACTAAACGTGCCCTCTGCTTCACGACCATCTTTGTACCGTATCGGGGAACCATCGAGATTTACCAGATAGTAAGAGTTTCGAATTCGACTCTCCACGCGGTAGGGCGCTGACCATCTGACTAATAGCTTTTTTTCTGTCTTCATCACAAATATCAGATCGCTGCGGTAAATTTGGACGAGCTGGCCTTTTTGGAAGACAACCTCGCCAGGTTGTCTCCCTAGTACTTTTGCATCAAATTTTATCTTCTGCTTCTCCGATGCTCTATGTTGTGTGAGTGAACATCGAGTCGTTGTTGCTGCACGTAAGCAATCTGAATCGCCGCCTCGTCAAAAGATGCCTCTCGGTCTGCACCACCAACTGGAGTTCGCGCTGTATTGACTACCAGTCCTAGGGAGATTTCGTTTGGCGAATGCTTCAATGCTGGGAGTATCCGCTCGTTGATGTCACATATGGCTTGGTCAAAGTGATCCGGCCAGTTATGTGGTAGTCCTCGAAGTCAGTTATCGCTGCCCATGCATCCTCACCCAGGTCCGGTGCACAGAGCCTTTTGAGACGATTCAGCAACCGCCCATTTGACCCTCTGAACGTCTCTGATGGCTCTGGCGTCTCCACAGAGATGCAGAGACGTCCAGAGACAAACCTACCGTTTTCCTGATGCAGGTGGCGTCCATTATCCGTCATCAGCGTCTCAGGTGGTGGAAAGTCACGCACGATTCGGTCTAGTGACTTAAGTGTCGTATCGGCAGATCCAGGTACGCGGAACTTGTCACCCCATACTTTCTGAGCAAATGCGTCCACGTAGAGAACCACTGTCTTGAACCCGCCTTTCGCCTTTGGTAAGGACAAGTAGTCCGCCACCCACAGCTCATATGGGTGACGCCTGATGACTGGCTCCAGTAGCGAGTGCACATGCACCGGGCCGAATGCTTTGCACTGTCCACATTCCAGCAGCGCCTTCACGATGGACTTGTCCAGTCGAGGACTATAAACCTGATCCATCAGTTTCATCTTGACAAGATCCCGACTCCAGTGCCCGTGCTTCTGGTGTTCTTCGCGCGCCAGCTCCACCGCTTCCTTCTGTGTGACACACTCCAACCGTGCACGTGCCCTCGTTGACTTCCCCGTCGGCAAGCGCCATAGTTTGCCATCGTCAATGAAGTACCCCTCCGCTCTATGCCGTGCACGTTTCTTGTCACGCATGCTCCGCCCATTCTCTATCTCTCCAAGCGACTCGAGAACTTGAACAAACATAGGCTCCGCCTCGAATCGTGCAAGCAATGCTTCGAATGGCTCTGTCGATGTTACCGCAAACACATCATTGACTAACCCATGTCGTTCTTGCCAGTCCACCGGCACTGTCCATTCATGACCATCGCCATCCACTAACGGGTGCCCCTCATACCTTCTGCTGAGAGCGTCGCCAACCAAGTTCGTCCGACCCGGTCGATGTCGCACTGCAATAATCCAAAATGAGAGAATCGCCTCCTTCCATCGAGCGTGTGTTGCAGATAGCTTTGTGTTTGTAAGAAGGTCACGTAGCGCTTGACAATCTGTCTCGACTTCAATTGGAAACCCGTACGTGTCCTCATCAAACTCTTCCAGACAAAACTTCAACCCAGCTGTCTCTAACAAGAATGGCTTGTATCGCTCCTCCGCCTCTGATGTTCGCTTAGAAACATACGCAATAGGATGCAGTGCGCGCGTGACTTTACCACTGGGTGCACTTGTATCATGCCACTGGGATAACCAACCCCCGAATCCCTTTTGACAACCATCGGTAGTAACGATGAAGGGAGATCCATCATACCGTGGGGCTTGTAGCTACCGGCTCGCTAATCAATGCCAATTTGAGACGAAGAAATGCGCGATCGTGCTCCTGTGTCCAGTATGCAGGCAGATTAACTCGTCGTTGACCTGCACGATATGCTGTTCGTCCTTTAGATGTCGGAACCTCTGCAGGCGCAAGAGATCAGAGAGCGGCTGTGCAATTTCAGCGTATCCACGAATCTGAGAGCGAAAGACGCCCGCCAGACCCAGAAACTGTCCAACATTCTGCAAGTCCACCGGAGTAGGCCAAGAAACCAGAGCAGAAACCTTCTTCAAATCCGGCTTGATCCCATATTTTCCCACGCGCGCCCCAGCAAACACCGCCTCGCCTACAAATAGTGCTGTCTTCGTTGCGGAGAGTGAGAGTTTTGATGCCCGCACACGTTCTAGAACGCGGATGAAGTCGTGTAACAGCATCTCAAAGTCATCTCCCGCTTGCCCGCCATCATCAACGAAGATACCATGATCTCGTCAATCAATCCCTGTAACTCGCGCTGTGTCACCTCTGAAAACCATGTTGGTGCACCCTCTATCCCCATCGGCATCCTCTTCCACGAAAAATAGCCTCTTCCCTCAACAAAGAAACACAGATACCGCTGCGCTTCTACACTTGTCTGGCACGCAAAAAATCCTGATGCGAAGTCGAACATATTGATATAACGTTTCCCGCAAAGCACCTGCTGCTTTCGCGCGAATATCACCCTGCGGCATGGGCCGCGTATCCAGGACCTTGTTGAGCTCCTCAAAAGTGCTAACAACACGCCAGGAGGGTGTTGATGGTGTCGTTGTCTGAACAGGTGGAGTCTGTGGTCGAGGCGGTAGGTTCAAACCCGACTCGAGTCCCGCTTTCACGCATGCGTCATTGAGTACATGGAGTAACTCATCCATAGGCAGCCCCTGGTCCACATGTGTCTTTTGTGCAAGCGTAATTGGAGAGCAGCATAGAACGTCCGCCGCAGGAATGGGTGCGACAATTCCAGCACTAACCATTTCATCCAGCTTTGCATTAAACCACGACTTTGCTGGTGGCGACATCCGGCGCTGTCCTATCTTCCGCTTGAATGTGGCTCCCTCTGGTATCTTCACCGTGAATTCTGCATTGTCCACGACCAGCACCTCCGCCATTGAAAGCGCAAAACAGTCAGCGTACGACCGAATGGTATTCTCAACTCGTTCGCGCTCTTCGTCCGTGAGATCGGTTCCAATCGTTATAGCCTGAAGAACAGCGTCAACACGAGGACCATTGAATGGGTCCGTTCTTCCTGGTAAAAATACCCGTGTCCTCATGCAGCGCCTGCACGGGATCTCAATCTCGTCTTCCTCAACCATGCAGAGTTCGTCTGATACACGGCCCTTCTCCACTAGGAATGTGGCCATGACTTGTTTCGCCAGTCGTCGCTCTGCGCCCCTTCTTCGCGGATAGACCTTGACTTAGTCGCCAAGCTGTACGCTCTTCTTGAGAACGGCGCGCGCGAAGTAGCAGGCAGATCTGAATGAAGTACCGTGTCAGCCGAGTTGAGTTCTGGCGCATGTGAAACAGGCAATGAGACTTCCCTCGTCGGGGAGTGCGAATCCCCGATGAAGTTTGCGCACGTAGAGTCTATCGACTCTGATTTCCAAAGGTGTTGTGCTTCCCCTCGTTCTAACTCCTTCCCCAAATCATTGCCTCCGGTTGATGTCTCTATTGATTTTTTTAATTCAGTATCAGGTAACATTCTGGCAGGTTCTGCAGCATGAGAAACTTCCCTCGTCGGGGAGTGCGAATCCCCGATGAAGTTTGCGCACGTTGGGTCAAAATGCCCATGATCCTCCCCGTCGCCGAATCGAATTCGCTCCCAGTCACTGTACACAGCCTCCCTTCCATCCCGTGCCCCGGTCGTTATCCTAACATCGGCCAAGTGTGTCCAGCTCTGTAAACAAATATTGTCAGTCTCATTCATCTCAATCTTGTCATTGGAGACTCGCCGGGTCTCTCGCCTTGAGGGATCCCGCACCCCGGGCAACCCATGCAAGGACGCTCGCGATTCGGTGATAGAAGTCACCGGGTTCTCACCCAAGGTTGTCGCATCCGTTCTGGACATATTTGGCAAAACAACCCGCACATCTCCTGCACCCATCGCCACCGTATCTGTCGAATACTCATGCACAGCATGGAACTCTCGTAAAAGAGGCTTCCCAAACAGGACCTCCCAGCTCCCTCCTCCAGCAAATATCTCAAATGCTCCCCTTCCTATCACACCCCCAACAGTAACCTTCCCTTCCCATACTCCATCGGACGGCACTCGAACACCATTTGCCATCCTCAGCCATCGTGATGATGGCTTTAATGCACTCAAACGATGTGCCACCTTGCGGAAAACCGCCGAATCGATTGCCCCTACCATAGAGCCATCGTCGAACACTGCTGTGAGTCGCACATTCTCTCCTTGTGGACCCTCCAATATCACGCGCTGCGTATATGGCAGGTCGTGGGGTGCCCGTTCCTGTTTGTTTCCAGTATCGTTCACTCCAGCAGAGGCAGAAAAAAATATAAATTCGTTTCGATCGTCGTACATGATTGGAAGTATCTCGGTAGGAAAACTGTTCACCAGAGGTTCGACATTGTCCTGAAGCACTGGTGTAATATCAATAGGAGGTAAGAATGTAGTTGTCGGTGGAACGTGTTTGTGTGCGTGTACGCTCGAAAATTCCCGCGCGACTTGTGGAATCTGGGGAGGAAATGCGCACGGTACGGGATATGAGGCGGGTATAATCCTAAGCATAGCATCCAGCGACTGAAGCGCAGTGCTTTGGTCCTCGAAACGCGCAAGTCGAATACCCTCCGCCTGCAAGAATAGCAGTTGCTCGAAATTGAGCGCGTCGACCGCCTGTCTGAAATCCGTCCAGGTCGTTATCGTAATCCCCACCAGATGTGATCTCAATGAACGCGGCATGCGGTCCTTGACGTCGTCGATGCATAGCCCTGCAATATCTGGAATTTGGTGAGCCAAGCGTGTAACTGCATTGACCCACACGCGAATCATCATCTGCTTCATGCCACCAACCAGCACCCAGCCCGTCATATTCTCCTCTGTCAACTCGCTCGCCTTTGCTAACAGTGCCGCTCGCTTCTCATGCGGCCGTTTTTCCGCTGGAGTGACATCCGGCCACTCCACCTCGAACGCGTCTCGCAATCCCAACACGGTGCGCGTCGAGTCCCACGTTGTGACTGGATCGTTGATATCTGTCGTGACTTTGTCGATCCATCGACGTGCGTCGGAGTAGCGGGGGAAAAGTGTTTTCAGAATTTGGAACCTCTTGTTATCGTCAGAGATTGTGTCGGCATGAATTAGAAAGTAGCGGGATATGCGATCAATGAACTCTCCGGCGTTCTCGCCCTCGCGTCCGTCGCCATAGAAAGCCGCGTTGTCGATATCCCAGTAACCCATTTGTCCCGGAGCAAACACGAGGCCAACACAACACGTTTAACGACGCCGAGCTAAATCCACGCGAACACGAAAAGCAAAAGTGAATGCCAGTCCGAAATGGCTGGTTTCGAATCACGTCCTCATCACCAGATGGACTAGGGGATCTGAACGCGCTCGAGACGGACGGATGATGATGGCAGAACGCAGACGATTGTGGCTGTGCTACCGTCTAAACGAACACTACTTCTACTTCCGGATCGGTGCACCATTCTGTACCCGACTCGATCTACTCTCTCTTCCGGCCTCTTTCCCCTGGTCTTCTTCTCCTTTGGGACTTTCCCCGCCTGGGCTACCTAGCCCATCAGGAATCAACGTGTTAACATTCTTTCGTGTACTGCATGGGAATGGTTCAGACATCAGAGGCGGAGTAACACCAAATATGGTGTGCCTCTTGCCCTAGGAATAGGCTCGACTATCGTTTAGTTCTTGTTCCTGTAGACACCTCTAGGTGCCGCCACCATTTTAGGACCTCCTCCTCCATGTCTTAAACCGCGCCCGAGCCAAGTATTGCCGGACGACCTTCAAAGCGCGATTTTATGCGAATTGGACGATGTTTTTAGGCATGTCTCGTTTCTGTTTCGCTGTCATCCTCCATTGACGAGAATCACCAGGTCAAGCGTAGCTTCACGCGTACCCCCAGAACCGACGTTCTCCAATTTAACAAAGTTGTAGAGTATCACAGCCTGATACTGGATCATTATCACAGGCCCGCCAGTTGCCATGAATGTACCACCTCCCAGGTTCCTGACGAGTCTCAGATGCCGGCGGTTCCAAGTATGGAGCGCGCCATTACGAGGTTATTTCGATCTACCGTGTCGATGCAAATATCCGAGCTTGGCACCCGTCACTATTTAAAGGCTGGACGGGACCGTCCTCTTCAACAAGCACCTCTCATGGCGGCCTTCCTTAAACGACTCGTCTTGACCACCACCGTTTATCCCGACGTTCAGCGCGCGCTGCAGGACCCCCAACACGTTCCTCATTTCATGAGGAAGATGAGCGAAAGCCGTAACATCGCCTTGCTCATCGTGCGTCTGCGTCTACATGTCTTGTGTTATATCTGACCTGGTGCTCCGTAGCAATGCACCTTTCTTGGGTAACACCTCTCCCATCCTCCACCAGTCAACTCAACACCGACATAAACCTCCTGTAGCACGTACATCCAGACTGGTCGTACCTTCGATGTGGCGTGGACCGCGGCTCTCGTGCTTTTGACTATCCATATATCCTTCCTGTACAACAACATGAGCCCGGCGGTTTTCCAGGTGCGGGGAACGATTGTATTCGCATTGGACAGCGAACTAACTACCTTCGACAATAGCAGCGCGTCGGACTCATCGGTTCAGCAACCTTCACGTTCTTGCAGACGATTCCAAATGTTCTCGTCTGGATCCTTGCCGTTCAGGAGGTCATCCGGAGCGCGCCAAACGCGGGGGTAGGCGTGGTGTTTGCTTTGCGCGCGTGTATCAATTTGGGATTCCATGTCGTGTGGTTGCAGCTTGTGGCAGGACAATAGTGGAGTCCTCGGGGAGTCTACCACTGGGACTGTAGACAATGCGCAGTGATTACAGAATGAAACTTTAACTGCTCAACGGCGAGATGGAGAGAGTTCGAAGACACCGGTCGCAGTGTCGCCCATGGGACTTGGCTCGAACTCGGCGGAAACTCTCAAGTGAGAGCTTCTTCATGGTGCTGGGTGCAATCGGTGGGCTTATCCAAACGAGAAAAATTATAAGGATAACGAAGACGCTAGACAGTGAAACATAGTCTGGCCCTAGAAAACAATTCCTCTTGCAGTAAAACAAAAAAGCAGCTGTGTATTTTACGCGTCTTGCATAGACGCGCGTTGTAGACGCGTCGAAGTGACGGTCATCCAACTCCATCCAGCCCAATTCAAACCCTTATTCAAAGATATCATGAACCGTGGATATTGAAGGTCAAAACGCGTACTGGAGGAAGGGTTTCGGCTTCGGGCCGGGTTGGCCGAGCCTCCACTTGCTCCTCACCATCATGTACTGTGTCTCCGTTTTCCGCTACCGCTATCACTATACTCTCGCAAGTTTCACGAGAACCCTGGCGTCATACTGTACTCGGTCGTGCAGTACCCTGTCGAACATGGACTCAAGACTGCGGCGCGTCCGCAACCGCCTTTTGAGAGCGACACCAAATTATTCACTGGGATGTACGACTGGTGGGCGAGGACACAGAGATGTGGCAAGCGAGCACAGTTTGTATTGGACGCCACGATGGTGCGTCTATTTTACTTCCTGTATGAGAAAAGAACTAAGTAACAGAAATGCAGAACACGTACGCTTCGGGATGACGTTCGGAAAGCCATGCAAAGGAATCTTCGTCGTTGTCGACAACAGCTCGTTTCCTCCTTATTGTCTACAAAAGCGATGCATCTTCCTTCACGCAATTCATCGTTACTCTTAATTCGTGCAGCGACGGGCACACGAAACCTTGGCATCCTAGAGCGCTTTGACGGGAATGCCGAGTGGCTGGAGCTCGAGCAAGCGCTCCCTGTAATACATCAGCGGTCTCATTAACGATGGACCTGCCATGGGATTTGGCCTCTGCCTGCAACAAGCCAAAATTGATGTCATATGTTAGAGAATGCTGGGGCTGGATGGCCGCAGACACTGCCAGAAGAGTTCGATAGCCACACTGTCACCAGTAAGGAGCTGGTAAGTGGATTTTTGCTTTGTGCTATTCCTCCGTCTTCCTAACGCGACCACAGGTCTAATATAGACATCTACGCCGGATTGGGGCAGGCGATAAACCTTCAGTAAACGGCCATCCTCACCGTCTCTTACGTTGTAAGTCTTTCGTATAATATCTGCTTGAGATGGCCCTTCACTCACGGACGTGCAGACTACAAATGATCTTTGCATGTTAAAAATAATCTATACCAACCTGTCATGACTATACATGTCCCTGCTCAGTCCTCTGTTACCTCGTAACTGAATGTTACGACGAACTTCGATGCATACAATACCGAGGACCGCCGCCAGTTTGAAGAATGAAAGACACTTAGCTGTTAACCCAAGGTATGTTAATCTATCTTAGTTTGAGAAACGTGTATCGGTTTTCTGATTTGTGCTAGAAGCTCTCGTGCACGACGCCTGCGCGCGTCAGACTCAGTCGGATCCAGCCCTCGAGTTTCATTGCCCCGAATAAGCATCGAAACCTGAAGAGTAGTCTTCTCCAAGCTCTGTTTCGCTTCCTCCGCCATGGATGTGCACTCGTACGCTATACCACTCGCAGATGATTGCGACTCCTTGGACTTCTGGTATATCATGGGCGCATCCCCTCCGCTTCCCGTAGACGCGTCGCGCGCGTTAGATTATCACCCGTCCCCCTCCACCGATGGTTTCCCCGCAGGACAGCCGCCATCCTCGAAGGGTCAACTCTGAACCCCAATCTTGAGTCGGATTAGGAGGATATGGACGGGGGCCGCAGCTGCTTCGCGCTGGATATCCATCTTCCCCCTACCAATTTGACAGGGAATATCGAGGCGGGATATCCGTTCGTCATCGAGGATCTCAACTTCGAACTCTGAAGCGGTTATCAAGAGCGCCTCGTATGCCGGGCTTGGAGGCGTCGTGCTGATTGGACTCGGCATGGGCTTCTTGACACAGTTTGGATGTGGATAACTTTATTGGAGTAGTTCAACATCGACCCCGTACATGAGACCCAGTTCGAAGTGGCGTTCAAGGATACTACTCTCCAACGTCATGACCATTCGTGCGGATTTCCTCCCTGGCTCGCAAAGCGTCGGTTTCACTTGCGATCACCCCCATCCGCTCCGGGCCGCGACTCCGACAAGGAGACCAAACTTTCTTCCTCACTCGCTTCCTGCTTTCTCCCCACCATCATGTACTGGTTCTCGGCAATGCTGCCTCTCCGTTCCTCGCCATCGGCGTCGTTATATTCGCGCAAGTTTTCGGTGAAGGCCAGATCTACATTCCGTGCACTAGTCAACAGTCTGAGTATGCACTCCAGTGCGAGACTGCGGTGGGTTCGGAGAGGTCCTCAGATGGCGCTTTACAGCAGCATATGCGGCTCGTACGGGAGGCGCGCGTGGCAGGCTTTCAGCGGATTCGGCGAACGCGACGGAGTGCGTTCCGTCGCGTTCGTTTTACTGCTCGCAGGAGAAACAATGCTCACAGGGGTTAGAATGCGTATGCGTTGAAGCTTTGAAGCCCTTTTTGAAACGCCGTTTGAAGGATCACTTTGCCGCGCCTTTAAACCTTCCCGTTGTCTCACTGAGCATCCCGCTACCGACGCATTCTCACACCAGCCAACTCGTCGACATCCCCGACCAAACTCTATTCGTCTTGCGACGGGCCACGTGTGGAAGCGCCTTCACTGTAATGGCTGCGCCGACTCGGTCGAGGCCAAGCAAGCAGCCTCGCGGAAGGGTTGCCTTTCGAAAGTACTTGTCGACTCTGTTCTGTATATCGAAACTCGGACTCTTTTTGCATACGGAGCATCTCAACGTGGTCGTGATCTTCTGGGATCTGTGCATTGAGTCTACTTCGCATATGAATTCGATGTAGAAAGCGTGAAGCACATCCTTAGTGCCTTATGTCTTCGCTTGAATGTCCAGAAGATGTCCCCGACGTTTGCCTCACCGGCGGATATGCCTGCTGTACTGGACGTACCCGTCCTCCATGACGCGCGGATGCCCACGCATATCCTTGTCCTCTTTTCCGCCAATGCTCAACGCGTCACGGAACCCCCACTCCTTGTCCCCGTCGATAGCGATCTCTACAACCATGGATTTCGCTCTGACTTGATACCACCGTCGCCGCCAGGAACAACCCGTCCAGTGCCTCGAGTCACGGACTCTACGTATCTGTCCCGGCCGTTCATCCCCTCACGACTGTCTCTCACCCAACATCGTTCCCGCTTCTCCTCCTCTTCGCCCTTGGTCTCGAACCCAGTCCAAATGACATCGCGTATCAGATGCTCCCAACTTGTGTCGAGAGTTTCCCAACGCCGCAGCGATGGCCCAGGTCATGGCCGCTTCCGTCGGGAATCTGAACAACGCTTCCGTTTGAATATGGGCTGTGGAAGAACGTCTTGGGACTGGGCGTGCGAGACGGCCGCCTTGTCGAGATGGTTCGCACCGCCTGGAATATCACCGCCGAGGCTCGCAGACTGCGCACCCGATCATAGTTATTCTCAACGAACGAATGAACACTCCTTACGCCCCACTACCAAAAAGCTTTCCTTCTCTATCGTTTTCATACCACGCCTCATAGCATACACTCGCTTTCTCATAATCGCTTTCGTTGATACTACTCTGCTGACGCTTTCTTATGACATCGTTCTCTTCACATACAATACCCCACACCGTCCGTAATATCTTGCAGATCTACTACATTCACTACCTACATAATATGTGGTTCCGGCTCTACTATGCATACCATGGACTTCCACATTTATAGCCCCGAAGTTCCTCATCCAACAGATGTAACAAGGTTCAGCCCACCCGCACAGTAGGGCATCAACTCCGCGATGACATATTCCCGTGCGCTACTTTCTCGTACGCCCTCTGTGTACCAGCCCAGGTTGAGGGATCGCAACGGAGTAGTCTGCCAGCGCGATTTCACCATATTTGTGAAGACCTTTTCGTCGAAGACCAGGGAGCCGCTGAGGTGCAGCTTCTCAAGGCGTGGTACGAGGATTTCACGGCTGTCGTGTTTGAAGATGAGAGCATCCAAGACCTCATTCTTCATGCCCTCACAGTCAGCGAGGCGGAGGTCTTCAAGGGTGGGTGTAAGATGGAGAAAGCGGAGAATGTCGTCGGACGACAATCGGCCTTTGGAGAAATGGAGCGCGGATAAACGCGATTGAGAACGTTCGATGAAGTGTACGATGGATGCAAACGTGGTTTCCTCGTCGCGTCCCCCTGTACGTAGACCGGTTTCAATTGTCAGCTTGGATAGCGCGGGA
The DNA here is from genome assembly GCA_015501595.1 of Hymenopellis radicata. Taxonomy (NCBI): domain Eukaryota; kingdom Fungi; phylum Basidiomycota; class Agaricomycetes; order Agaricales; family Physalacriaceae; genus Hymenopellis; species Hymenopellis radicata. The sequence goes on along the minus strand of JADNRX010000108.1, from coordinate 19,869 downwards.
GCGCTGAGATGATTTAATAGCTGGGGAACGGGACGCGTGTTCGCGAAAGGCCAAATTCGTATGGACATCTCCAGGAGTTGTGGGCACGTCACCAATAAACCCTGTAGCTCTGGAGGTTCAACGACACTACAGAACTCCATTCGAATGTTGCATACACGAAGATGTCGTCCCGCCTTTAAAACTTGAAGCACCGACAGAGGTTCCGGCCCTGTGTAATCGCTATGTTTGGGTAGATAAACGTGTTCCGAAGTAAAGTTGCGAATGGTGGCCCAAGGAAGAGCGAAACACGCCAAGGCATGGTCAACGTCACTGAAAGACACAGATTGAAGCTCAGGACAGGTCATAAAAAGTACGCAACGCCCATGCCAAGGTTGACCCACATGTACCCAAATGAAATCGAGGTTTTTTAGACCTCGAAAGCGATCGTAAAAAGGAGACAGCGTGCACAACATGCTCGGTGGCATATGCAAGACTAGGTCTCTTATCCGTGGTGCAAAGGGAAGAAGTAGAGAGCTGAGTTGATGAGGATGATAAGCCTCCGTGGAATAGCAATATAGTCCGACCGATAAGTCAGACAAGCCAACCCGACTGAGTTGTGTTGCCAGCCGAAGGGTGGCTATTTCAAGGTCTGCATCGGAGTCGGTGGCCTTGATAGAAACATTAATGCGTGCCCAAAGGCTCGGGCTCTGTAACAACTCTCTCCTCCAGGACCGACACACGAGCTCGATGGTCAAAAGCATATTTTCTGCGGGAAGTAGCTCTCGCCAGTTATTGCTATCCTTCTCGATGTCATCCTTAATTTTGGTGCGGATGGGGAAATCGTTGGTGAGGGAGAATATGCGAGACAGAATCTCGGACGGAAGTCGTCGGACTGGCCCAAGAAGAGCTTTACGCTCCTCGATGGCCTTGACCAACGTCGCATGTTCCGTGTCCAGAGTGCGCAGTAGCGTGTCGATGCGCTGCACTTGAGTCATAACCTCCGCGCGTAACTTCTTAACTTGCACTGAGAATGACTCCGCTGCGTCAAGACGCGACTGTAGTTCCAGGATCATAGCTTCCAGCATGTCTTCCTCGGCAGGCGATGGCGCGTTGTTGGTGCGCGTGAGATGATGGATTACGGGATTTTCGCGAAGGGGTGGCATGGAGGTGGGCTGGAAATCGGGAATGACATGGTTCTGGCAAGCGCATTTCAGCGATCCGTCGCAGGGCGTCCATTCTGACAAGTGTGATATAGAATCTAGGCGTGCTATCAATATGGCTCTTAAGCATAATCCCGGTACATACCATTGATTGAAGCCATGATTGCGGTTCTTGTTCAACTTGTGTCAGACCGTTTATGGAAGTTGAACGGAAGAAAAGCAACACGATTAGCGGTGGGAAAGTGCGGCAGGCATTTCGTCTGGTTCCGAAACTCTATTTGCTACGATCAACAGAGAATGTTCGACTCAACTTCATTCAGCTCTCTTCGAGGCTAATCCATTCTTCAAAATGAGTTGGCATTGGTTTCAAGGTGCCTCGGGTGGTTTAGGGCAATAACTCGGCGAATTTGCGCTGGATGGCATGTCTTCCATTCGGATAACGATGTGCCCAGTTCTGACTCCCTCTAAAGGTTGCTTTCGCGGTATATAGTCAATCCATCAAGCTTCAGTCTTCGTAATAATATGTTGATTGTTTCCTCTCAATGTCCCACAACATCCAGTGCTATGAAGGCGAAGAAGGACCTTTGCCTACAACACCAGAAAACCGTTTTGGATTAGCGCCTGAAGGTTCCGCCTACTATCATTCACTTACGCCCACTTAGGTGAGAACATTGCTACGTGGGTTTTCAGGTACCGGAATCGACTACGGAGAAGAAAGTAGGCTCTCCAACGACTACTGCTGCCACTACTGAAGAAGATTTTTTAAAAAGGTAAGGATACGTCTACTCTCCTCTTCCTCGCCTTAACACATTTTACAGGAACTAAATATCTGTCACGTCCATTTCGTCGCTCTGATCGAAGCAAAGAAAGCGTCACTCGTCGTTATCAAACATGACGCATGGAACTCGTCGTCTTCGCGCCCGGGCTTACCGTTGAACGGTCGTCCACCGTTGCTGTACAAGACGTCCAGGATCAGCTGGAGCTTGCCACGCTTATGAGCGCGCGACGGCAAACCTGTCCGTCAACCTTTCTACTCGTTTATCTTACTATTGATTTTAATCTCTAGCTCGGACAAGTATGAGAAGCAAAGCCTCCGATGAGGTCGAGATCTGCGTCTCAACAAGTCGGCGCGGACCGACGCCCGACGCCCGCCGAGGCGACTGACCAGGGCGATTTTGACGCTTCGGTTGACAGGTAAGTTGGGCAGCATTTGGCGAATAAACCCACATTGTTCTTAATCTCTGCCCAAGACGGTCGGAGACGTTACAGAAGAAGAAAAGAGAGCTGATGCTGTTTTCTCTGCGCACGGAGGCGACGTTGAGGGTGAAGGAGAATGTCATGGACGCGACTGAGAGCTGCACGTGCTAGTAGGTGCCCCGTGCTGTTCAGTGTCGAAAATCAACGTGTTAACCATCTGCGCACCTCACAGGAGTACCACCAAATACGGCACACCTCTCGCTCCATGAATAGCCGACTAACCACTCTTCCTGGAGACACCTGTAGGTGTACCAATCGGCATGTCAGGTCCGCCGCCCAGCCTTACAACGCGAAATACTACTGGATCACATCCAAGACGCGGTTCATTGGAGCGAGCGACTCGCAAGGCGCATATGCAATGTTTAGAAGTCATGTCTCATTCCCGTCTTACCGTCAGCCTCCATTGACGAGAATTACCAGTCAACCGTGGCTTGACGCGTACCCTGGAACAGACATTTTCCGATTCAACAAAGTTGTAGGGTATCACAGCCTGATCCTGGATTGGATTATCGTCACAGGCTGATGATGCACGTGTTAGGAACCATGTACCACCTCTCAGGTTCCTGACGATTCTCATCCGCTGGCGGTTCCAAGTATGGGGCGCCTCTCCGCGGCCATGTTTCGATCGACTGTGTCGATGCACATATCCGAGCTTGGCCCCGTCACTACTTAAAGGGTGGACGGGACCGTCCTCTTCTACAACAAGCACCTCTCATGGCAGCCTTCCTTAAGCGACTCGCCTTCACCACCACCGTATATCCCGACGTCCAGCGCGCGATGCAGGACCCGCAACATGTTCCTCATTCGGACGATATTGTAAGATTGCTTTGCCTTTCTAGTCAGTTTGTTCCTCAGTCCCGCGCAGGTACCGACATTAGCAGTTGTGCGGTGTAACTTTTCTGTCTCTATCGCAGGATCTCAAGTAAGGACTCCCATTCTCGTGACCGGTGAAGGTCTGAAATTCATGGCAGATACCATCGACTTCCGGTCAACCTCGCGGCTCAACCGTTCCCAAAGATGTTATATTGGCCCAGTTGAAAACACACTTTTTGAGACTGCTCGGTACGTCCACATCTACTGTTTTCATCCCGTACTCAGTAAGATGTAGCCCAGCACAATATTCCTCTTCAGTACACCAATCTCCGCCAGCCACAGCTTCCCTGGTGCACTCTTCCAGAGCTGCTTGCGGACCATCGTCTCGAGATTGCAGGATGGCCGAAAGATTTACCACTGCCGAACAAGACAGGGAGGCATAATGCGAAAGGAATCATGGGGCTTACCGCGAAGGAAGCTAGGCGCCTGCACGAAGTGCTCCCAGGTATTTCGTTTCGCCCAATAGACAAGGCGCGCGCGCGACCGAGGGAGGAGGACAGCGAAGACGATGTGGGAAACCGGCCGACGAAAAAGGTGAAGGGAAAGGGAAAGGCACCGGAAGAGGGAGAGAAGAAGTTTCGGCTGAGCGAGGTGCAGACGGTGATTCGTGGAATTCAAATTCGCATTGAGAAGTCTAACTAGCGCTATTGCGGAAGATGATAAGTACCTGCACCGTGAAGGTCCACTAGAAATGTTGTACAACATGGCCCATGTAAAAGCAGATGTACCTAGGCAGAGGAGAGTCCCCAACAAGCTTTTAATGTAAATTCCCGAGCGCCGTAGTGTACTATGAGTCCTGCTAGAAATTTTGGTATTCCTTGAACGGCTCCAGAGTCCAGACTACTACTATCTCAGGCTGAGACTAGACGGTAGAACGTATATAGTAGGCCCTCGTTACTGTGTGTAGGCAGTTCGATTTGGAGACGTGGGAGGAGAGCACGCTACGAGCAGTTCTTCCATCCTGCACGACTACTCACGGTAGAAAGGCTCGACAAGTAGTATGCAGAGCGGGACTGTGCGACGACAATCCGACATCAGCCTGTGGCAGGAACGCACCGTTGGTCAATTTGACTTTGAACAATTCTCAAGTAACTGTGGCGCACAAAGTGGAGAGACAGCTCAGGACTGTCTTTTTCATGCAAGCTTTCCATGCATACACAAAGGACTGCTGAAACACCAACGTCGAAAACGACGGCTCATCGAGATATGAGTCTTTAGCCTTCGTGATCCTATGTACTTTGACGACAACGCGTCGAAAGGTGACTAAAAGATCCCTGTAGTAAGCATAAGAATCGATGTCCGCTGCACGAGGAAGAAAGGTAAACTCTAATAGCAACCGTCCGCGTAATTTATGTACAAAGAATGACGGTGACCGTAAACAAAGAAAAGTTATCCTGACGCCATCACGCAAAGGACAAAGACCTTGCCGACCCTGTACACACAAAGAGACCACGCTGCATGCTTGCTCCTTATCCTCCATGTCTCCTCCGTCTTTCACTGGAGTCAACTTGACTCCAGAAGCAGCAGCACCCAACTCCAGAAAGAAATACATCCACAAAGGATGCACCTGTGGGCAATGCAAACTTGGCGGGTGGCTCTCTCCACGCATGCTCTACCACCTCCAAAGCACGTCGATCCTTCCATCTTTCTTCCCCTCCTTAACCCTTGCTTACAGCCCAAGCCCACCTTGCCACAGAAACCATGTCCAAAGCCGTCGAACTCGGGCATCTTCTAAGCATCGACCTTCTTCCATACTCAAACTTCATCCCTCCCTCGATCTACGCGCGGCACCTCCACAGCGCCTTCTACCGTGGCTTCATCTCCGTCTTCCGCACTGCCCGCGACCTCCTCGCGCGCGCGCCCACTCCAATGATAGACGCAGAAATCCTAAAGGCCCATACCTCGCGGGACTCGGAAACAGCCTACTTCTTCAGTAAAGGCGGCAAGGCGGAGCACGTCCTGGATTCTATCACGTATAACGCGGGGGTGCGCGCGGAGGCGGAGGAGGATGAGTATTTTAGGGAACTACCCCCATGCAGGCATGATCAGAATATTGCGACTGTGAGGAAGAAGATAGGATTGGCATCCGATAGATCTTGGGGCCCGTATTATCATGTGGAGTGCGACTGGGAGGCCGGCGGTAATGTGAGAATTAGACGCAGCGACAGTGGTGTGAAAGCGTCGTTCATGCCTGCTGCCTCGGATTTGGGAGATGTGATAGATTGGGGCGAGGGTATAAATGCATCAGAGATGGAGGCGTCCGATCGCGCGTTGCACGAGCTGAATAAGTTCCTGGAGCAGCTGCTGCCGGGCGTATGTTAAACAGTGGTTATTTCCAGCGTTGACGACGCCGGTTTGCCTGACCGCAAAAACGAAAGCATTCCGCCCCTTGAGATGAGGGCGAATTTGGCACGTATCGTGTCTAACGGGATCGTGTTCGACACATCTTGTTTAGTGGCTAGACTAAAATCTTGGAATGAGGACAGCGCGACGAGAAGAAAAAGAAAAGAGACCATACATTAGAACCGGCTTCTCCCACCGACTCGATTATCTTTCTAAACTCCTCAACGCTCTCCTGCTGCATGGTCTGTCTAATACCGCAGCATGCCATACATCCCGCATCCTGTGCCGACGTCCCATAGCGTCAATTCTTCTTGCCAAATGCGACAGCCTCGACGTTGAAGCCGATGGTGGGTATAGTCGTATCCGTAGCAGTTATATAGGAGGGTCGTTTTGCCGCTGTAGTCGAGGCCGAGGATCACGACGGTGTGCTCGTTGGCGGCGCAGGGGAAGTAACGTGAAATGAAGGAGGGCAGCATGTTTCTTTGACGGATGTGTGGAAGAACATGGCGGGGGCGTATTAACACGTTGGAGGTGACGCGCTGACATTTTGACAGACAGCGCATAGGTCAATCGCTAGCGAAATATGACTGAGTGTAATTGCCAAAGCTTGGCGCTCTTGGTAACGCGGACAGCAGAGTCAACATGATGGTGCAGTTGAGAAAAGGAACTCCAAGCTTGTCCGGCCCGAGGTACCCGACGCTCTTCCTTCCTTCCGCCATGACGAGCCAAGTCTCTGCCAATGCCATTGCAGACGAATTCATGACCGTTGACTGCGCGGAATTTGACTGTTCGTGCGTTCGTAGGACGACTCGCCTAAGGACACCGCCAAAGTGACGCGTTTTAGCAGCTCGGAGGGCTGGGATTACTTCAACGTTGTCGCAGATGGTGAGTGTCTTCCTGGTTGGCCGTATATTTAATCACCAAACCTGTGGAACATAGCACACCCAAAAGGCGACAAATTTGACGATAGGACACGGCGTCGGCCACCGCAGATCGGCAGACAAGTCCAAATGTGCGCCTCCTTTATTACTTAACCGTAAAGGCTGCATCTCACAACTTACGGCAGTGTTCGACCACCGTTAACCGTGCGCCCTCGGCTACAACGGAGTCGCATACAGGCTTCAGACGATGTCGAGAACAAGACATAGCAGGCTAGAACCATGATGCTAGTTGTATGCCGCATGATGGTCAACCGTCTTTCGCAGCGACGCGAGAACGACGGCCCGATCGATACCGACTCCCATGTCGCATAACAAGCGAGTTTCTGGACGCGTAGCCCTTTAAGCGCGCTGCAGAAAATAACAGCTTTGGACAGAGCAGACCCTCAGTCGCCTAATCAATCTCCGTGTTGATACTGTTCATTCCTTACAGCTGGTCCTTTGATGGGGAGGCCACCTATATGCGCATTGGGCGATCCTTGAGTTCCATCGGTATGCTAGTTCTGATCCTCACCAAAAGTTACTTACTCGGATTTCCCGAATAGCGCCAAGCCTCTGACGGCATATGATCCATTGTCTACACCACCGCTCTCAATATGTTGTCGTTTCTGCACCTCGGCTTAGCGCACTGGAATGTCGGAGACAATCTATGGCTGGGAGCCGCACATGCTCTTCCACGACGACACATACCCTACGATGTCCCATAGCGCTTGTCGTGGACCTGTCCTCGTTCTAGTAACCGTCCACCCTCCTCGTCGTCTGCCTAGTCGGTTCCATCGTTGTTGTCGAACAAATACACACGTACCGCAACGGGAGCCTCGCCCATAAGCAGTGGCATGGTGTGCGGTAAGCAACTTGGATAAAGTTCACGCATGAACGACATTGAAACCGATATTGGCGGAGAACGGCGCGCAGAGGCGGATGGCCTCACAGCTGGAGTTCGCGCTACGAGGATACCTGGTAAGTTCTCCTTCCTTTCTTCCACTGTTCGCCGTAGTCTTCGTCCTCTTAGTAACAACTTTCTTTCCATTTTTTAGGTTCAAGATCTTTTCGTCGAGTCGTGCGCGCTTCCGCAGAAAACCTATGATCTAAGGATTGTCAGCACGGTCGCGGATGTGCGCTATGCGTTCGACACAAAGAAACGACGTTCTTGCATCCTGCATGTAAGGTGAACCTCATTACGGAGAGCAGTCTAGGTCTAGTAGTTCGACAATTGCACGCGTAGGTGAAGTGCGCCCCCTGGCGAGACTTTCATTTCCTTCTGTGAGTTGTCCATATATTCCTCACATGAAATGACGGACGCTGACGCACGAGTAGAATGTATATCATCGTTGTATTTTAATGATTGCTCGTATCGACTCGTCATGTGGTTTCTGTGGTCCATGTTACTTTGGAGAAGGACAAACCTTTCAAGTATCAACTACATCGCAGACTGTACCGCGGACCGCCATGTCCTTCTCATACCACCGCCACATGATCGACATATAGAAGGTATTGCTCGCAAATCAAGGTATATGATATTATGATCCATCTTCGTTCCCGATGTGTTTAATTCAACGAGAATCTACACGCGCGCCTATTGAAGAACCTCCGCGCGGTTCAGTTCTCTGTGACTTACGGCTTTAAGGAGCATTCGAAGGACCGTGCCTTGAGATTGGCGCCCGGCACGGAATGACAGACGCAATGACACAGCCTTTTCACACAGCATAGATGCACGCAACAGCAGTTCTCTCTCATTCCTTCCACCATGGATGACTTCTCGTATGCTATGCCACCCCCATATTACTCTCAACCCATGGCACCCTGGATTCCCATGGAGGTATATCCCGTGGACGCGGCGCACGCGCTGGAAAATCGCTCACTCCCCCGGGATTTCATGTCCTTCCCCCCCACCCAGCTGGATCCCTCGCACGCCATGAACTTATATCCTTCCCTCCCCATAAGTGCCGAGCGCACGCTAGCATATCATCCGTTCCCTCAGGATCTACCCTCCTTCCCTCCCACCAATGGCCTCCCAGCGGCGGATCCGCCCAACATCGAGCGCGTCGAGTCTGACTCCCAATCCGAGGCGGAGGCTGTTGAGTCGGATCCAGACTCAGAGTCGGAACCGGAGGACCACCCACTCCCCGCAGATGCGGCACGCTGGATATCCATGTCTCCCACCCAGTTTGACAGGGAATATCCAGGCGGTAATCCGTTCGTCATTGAGGAGCTCAGCTTGGACTCAGAAGAGGATCCCGAGAGCGCCTCGTATGTCGAGCTTGATGGAGCGCGCGCGCTCAATCGGATATTCGTCATCTTCAACGCTGTGGAGTGGGCTCTCTTCCCTTACACCTCCAAGGACATATATCGTGAAATAATCTGGGGCATCCTGGCTGATCTTCTCAAGGATGGAAAAGTTTGGTTATGGGTTGACGGCGATGAAGAGCAGTGCGCCGATTTGCACCAGGATGCAGAGTCTCTCGAATATGTGAAACGAAAACTTTCATGCTCGTTGGCACTACGGCTACGAAAGCCCCGTTCCCCCACTTGGACCAGTCTCTGGAAGCGAGTATCCAAAGCCTCATTCGCAATGCGAGCTTCAGCAATAACCTGGGCAACATTTACATCTGTGCCTGTCAGAGAAGCAGGTTGGGTGAGGGGTCGTGCTGATTGGACTCGCTGTAAGCTTTTTTTTACAGCATACATGTGGCATTCTGGGGTCCTGTATGACCTCGGGATACTCAACCTTCTCGAAGATGAGAGTCGGCACAGTTACCTCGAAGTCGCATTCAAGGATACTCTTCGATGTCATGGCCATTCATGCTTTTCTTCTTTTCCCAAGTACTCAAAGGAGCCTCAGAAGCTCTTGTTATACATGCTGTCTTTCCTTTATTCCACGCCCTTGGCAGGCAAAGATGTATCTATGATCTTATTCAAAGATGAGTTCTCTTGCCAGCAATGCGCGAAACTGTATGTTCCTTTCGTTTTTCGAAGTGTCCCCCAAGTAACAAGTTTGAAATTGAAGCAAGGAACTTTACATTGCCACCCCTGGTCACATCCCCCCGCTATCTCTCCTTGTTCTCAATGACTTGCGGTCAGGTTTTGAAATTGATACGGCGGCATGGCTGAGGATTCTCGTCCTTAGTGTTTCTCGTGGCATGATATCTGCAGCTATCCTCACAAACATGGACGACGAGATCGAAATGAACCCGGATGGCACCGATGAGTTTTTTGACTTTGATTATCAGCCTTGGGTGAACAGAATTCCTAATACTAGCCTGCGACACTCACGTGACTCAGTCGTAAGATGCTCCGAATCTGAGTGGAGAGAAGCAGAGCTTGCTGTCCGGAGGGCGAATCGACACGAATTGGTTCCTACTTGCCAATGGGATTCAATGGATATCGGACTCGGAGTGCGGATTACTGCCATTTACCTGCTTATGTCGGAACAGTCTTCTTGGAAGCTGACACCACGCAAATACCGGAATGCTTGCGACGAAGACTGGATTGATATATCCAATGGACCGGCTCAGTATCCTATCCACATAGCTGCATCGGTAGAGGCATTCTGCGATGCCACGTCACCGTGGCCCACTACCGAAGCATCAGATTTCTCAACTCATACATGTTGTGAATTCAGCTGGGATAAACACTCACTGAACCTTCGACGATGCTATGCTGCGGCCTACCTTCTGCTCCATCCGGAATCACAACATGTACCATTGCTTAAACCTCTCTCACGCCCGGTATTCCCTGCAAACCGTTACCACTGGTGCAACAGACTTTCAGACAAAGAACTCGGACGTGATGAGGACTGTTTTAGGGAGTGCGTCAAATGTCAGGAACTCCCCGAAGCAGAACCTCTTGCTACTTCGAACGAAGTTATGCATATTCCTGTGGTGCGTGACTATCAAGACATTGCTACAGTGGCACTCAGGTCTTTACATAGTCCAATGGCTCGTTGTCACTTGAACGGTCTCTTCCAGATGCAGATGTCCTTGATTTAGATAATCCTACTGCTGATATTCCACCTGCCGAGCTCGACGACGCGGATGACATTGTAAGATTGCTTTCTCCATTCTTTCCTTGTTCCTCAGTCCGTTTTTCAGGTACCGACAGCCGTCATTGTACCTCCAGCCTTCGCCATATCTCAAGTAAAAATCTCACATTCTCATCGGGGCACTATGAGAACTGAGATCCACCATAGATACCATCAGAATCTGGCCGACCTCGGGAACCAGCCCTTTCCAAAGATGTTATACTCCCCAAGTTGAAAGACCACTTTGCAAAACTCCTCGGTGCGCGCCGCCACACGAATGTCCGATTTGTACTCACTGATATGTCAATGCAGCCCAGTATGAGATACCTATCCAGTATACCAACCTCGGCGCTCCCCAGCTTCCCTGGTGTACTCTTCCCGAACTGCTCAGGAACCGTCGTCTTGAGATCGCCGGATGGCCTGAGGATCTACCCCTACCGGATGCGACTGGGAAGCATAACGCGAAAGGGATCATGGGGCTTACCGCGAAGGAAGCTAGGCGCCTGCACGAGGCCCTGCCCGGTATTTCGTTTCGCCGAATGGACAAGGCGCGCGCGCGTCCAAGGGAAAGCGAGGACGATATAGGAAACCGGCTGACGAAGAAGATGAAGGGAAAGGGCAAAGCACCGGCGGAGGGTGAGTGGAAGTTTCGACTGAGCGAGGTGCAGACGGTGATTCGTGGGATTCACGTCGAGAAGTCTAACTAGTGCTATTGCGGAAGATGATACTTGCACCGTGAAGATCCACTAAAAATTCATTAAATTTAGTATGAAATGACCCATGTAAAGATGTACATAGGCAGAGGATCGTCAACAAGCTTTTATTTAAATTACCGAGCGCTGTAGCATATGAGTCCTGCTAGAAATTTTGGTAGTGCATTAGGATGGTACCCGACAAGGCAGTTTGAGCTGGTTCTCGCTTCTACAAGTGCGAGTACTTGGAAGTACTCCAATGGTATAGAAAAGATCCGGCGAGGCGCGCGGGATAAAGGGGACGGTGCTCTATAGAGGACATCGAATGTGGGTGGGGTGTGACTACCGGCGTGACCGCGCTGAGACAGTGGTCCTGCGAAGCCCGTTAATCCTACCGATACTAACGGAAGAGTAACACAACCTTTATATGTTCAGAAGAGACACCCAGAGGGCCTGAGGACATGAGGAGTGGTCGGTGGGATCGCACTGGCGGCAGTCGTTCCACCGCCTGTTCGTCATCGAGAGTAAACGGGGAGGGTGCACATCGGAACAATCTAGTCCTAGAAAGCCATATGCATTCTCCCTACAGTGAGAATGTCAAAAGCCATCGGGAAAGTAGCCGTACTCAAGTGCGTATTGAAGATTGCAGACAGACGCATTTGGGACGATGTTGGCCTCGGCTCTTCCGGCGCCGCCAATGAATCCGCAGCCGATAACAAGGGAGAGGGTGGCGGGGAATACAGTTTGGATACAGTAACGGGTCAAAATAGGGGTTCGGCTTCGGGCCGCGATTCCGATGCCAAGATTCCATGCTTTCAACTTGCTTTCCTACGTGTTCTAGCTAGACATGTCCACGAGTGCACACCCGAGTGCACTCGCATTCGCGGCACGGGTCACTCGCGGCTCTGAGCCGGACACCCGCACTCGCGCGACACCCGAGTACTCTACTCGAGTGTGACACCCATTCGCGAGTGTCTTGCACACACGAGTGTGTCGACACTCGAGTAGGGTGGCGGGTCTACCCGTGTACACCCACCTATATTCATGAACAGCGAGCATCCCCGGGCAATGGCACGGGGACACTCAGCTCTTCATGAGGCTGGTGGTGGGTGTGGGGCGATGATGGGTGTCGTGTGGTGATGGTGGTGGTAGGATGGTGATGAGGGTTGTGGTGGCGGCACAGGTGGCAGCGGTCGCGTCGTCGTTGAAGATGCATCATCCTCATCGCGTCGTACTCTCGCGTCGTACTCTCGCGTCACAGTCTGTCGTCGCTCATTGAGCAATAAAATAGAGAGAAAAGCATTAAAACACACCTGTTCACGGGGCGTCGTCAGCAGACGCACCGCGCGGTTGTAATCCCGCCTCTGCCACTCTGTAAGCCTGGTCTACAGCAGGACAGAGGCCTATCCCATCGTCCTGTGGGCTCTTGATGGCCCTCGTCGTCGTCATTCGACGTCTGCTGCCCGCTCGGGGGGCTTACGCGTCCTTGTTGGTATATGTCTCCATGGAGACGACTCAAAGTCGCTCTCCTGGTGTGCAGACGCCGACCCAGAGTCGAGCGCCGCTGTCGTCGTCGTCGCCGACTCAAGGTGGGTCGTGGTGGCTGGTGGTAGAGAGAGAGAGAGAACTGTGGCCGATCGCATGCTGATGCGTCACTTCGGCTTCCGGCCCGAATCGCCGCATCGCGAGAAAGCATCATTTCTGCTTGTTTTTTAGCTCAAAAAAATTCGAAAAAAAATTGGCAAAAATGCGAGTGTCCACCCGGGTGTCTGCCGCCGGGTACTCGTGGCCCAGAGGCAGACACCCGCACCCGGGTGGACACCCATCAAGACACCCTACCCGTTTTGGGTAAACACTCGGCACCCGGGTGTTGAGTGCGGGTACACCCGCGAGTACCCGCGAACACCCGACACTCGTGGACGTGACTAGTTCTAGCATGTACTCTTCCCAAAATATGTCGTCTCCATTCATCATCGCTGTTCTCTCGCAAGTTCGCGTAGCCTGTACACCGGACATTCCATGGACGGTGTTTGCGCCCAACAAACACAAGACTGTTTTGGGTTAAATCGACCCCGCCTTTCAACAACCTCTCTAGCAGCCCTAGACTGCGCAACGAAAACTCGGACAAATGCTGGAGATGTAGGATGCTAGCGCGATTTCTATTATACAAGATGGGAATGGTGGTGCGTTGATTTATTGATCAGAGATGAAAAGAACTGACAGGGATACAGAATGCGCTTGCCCAAACTGACTCCCTGTCCACGTACCTATCTAAATCCTCTTCCTTTTTTTGTCTGCGCTTCGGCGATCGCGCAACCGACGTGACGCGACGTCCTTCTTTACCCCTCCTGCCTAACAATAACGCGACCAAGAAACCTACCATCGTGCACGATGTAGACCCCAGCGAGCTCGTCGTTTTCTTGCCCCGTCGCGCTCTGCTTCGCCTTTGAATATCTCCTGCGTGATCATCATGGGCAAAGCTTGTGCTATGGAATGAGCATCCACAAGCTGATCGCGACCATCCTTGCACTACACGGCACCAGCACGGCACCCAGGCGGCATGAGATTGTCGGCTTGCGAAAGCAAACTTGTCAGTTCCCCTCCACCAGTTTATCATGTCATTGACTTTTCAGCTCTAGCTTGGACAATTAGCGACCCCGGCGTTGAACCTAAAAAGGTCGGCACAGATGCTACAGACCCGTACCACGGCGGCTAACCAGAACGATTCAACGCTTCGCCTAGCAGGTTGTAATGATAGCTTTATTGGAACGAAGGGTTGTCTAGGTTTTCGTACACGCAAGTGTACAAGATCCGTGTGGAGCATATAGTCGTGGATATCACGATCCTACTGTCCTATTTCGACCGTAGGTTCACACCTTGTGACGTGTGACCTCATGAACTTATTTATTGCCAAGTTCATACTGGTTTGGGACATGTGACATGCCCGCAGATAGGTTCACACCCATTTTAGACTTCCAACCCCTGTCTCTCGTATACACAATGACAATAGTGGAGGTGCTACACTATCTTATTAGATAGTAGTTGCATAGATACAGAGCAATTAGACCTTATCAGGTTGGAAGAAATTTTGCTTCCATATACACGTGTATCGGTGCTATTGTTCGTTTCACTGCCTCCCACAATCACCAACAAAAGCCCTTAATGTCACCCGGCGCCTTTATTCCCTCTGAATGGATAGGACAAAACCTGAGGTATACCTCAGGACTACCTCGACGGGTTCGCCACGCCGCCTCCGTAGCCTTACAAATGCCTGCTGTAGTTCGTTGGGAATTGTCGAAACATAACAGTCTATAAAGCCTTACGACGTACAAACTTCCTACTGTTCAACCCGCCAATGATTTTTCTCCCTCCCCTTCCCCTTCCGATTTCTTCTCTTCAGAGCCAGCACCCTCATCAAACCCACTCCTACTCTCGCAATTACTCCGCCTTCCCATTCCTGACGAGGCCACTGTGCACGCAGTCTTTGCATATGCCCGCCAAGCCTGGCTCAGTGGAGCACAATCCGTATCCTACGTCCACCTTACCCCAGATGGGCTTACAGCGACCCGCTTTCCTCTTGGTACAGTTACCTAGTGGAAGGAGGTGCTACTGCGTCGCGGTCCGCGTTCACAATGGTTACGTGCACGCGAGTTCATCGAGCAACAGGCGGATATTGCTGGGAAGCATCCCGAACGAAGCTTGATCGTTCGAGAGGCACTGTCGTATGTCGCGCAGCTGCCGTGGAATGTTAGTCAACAGATATCCGACGACAAGCCCACCCACCATCTTTGGCGCCTTCTAGGACACAATTTTCTTTCCACCTCCCAGATCAACAGTATGATCCTTCTCCTGGCGCAGCGCGCATTCGAAGAAGCAGGTGAAAGCTGCATGGTCCGCTTCGAGCCCGTTGAGGCCATGAACTATCTCTTGGCGGCGTACGAAAATCGTGAGGATCCCGAATTTCAATGCAATTCCCTACTCCGAGGGATCAGCGAAAGCTTGCAGGAGGGCGTCCTAGTCCTGACGGTTGCAAATATGGGAAAGATCAATGGGTCCCCTCATTGGGTGCCTGTCGGAGTCAGTCCAGCGACAGGCGAATTTTTATTTGGCGACTCCTTAGGAGAGGACGCCCCGTCGGTGCTTCAGAGAGCCTGGACATGGCTCTATCAGCAGGGATCGATAGAGAAGAGGACACTCACAACAAAATACCTAGATATCACGTTACAAAAGGACAACTTCAACTGCAGTCTCATGGCGATGAACGCGCTTGAGCACTACGTCTTCAACATGCCTCTTGTGGGTGATGGGGTGCGCGAGCTGGCAATACTTCGAGTTCAGCAATTTATTACATTTGCGGATAATATCACAACGAAGGTATTAACTCACCAGTCAAGCATGTCCTGCATCGAAACTGATCTGTTTACAGCGCGACTTTGTAGATGACGAAGATAACAAGCAAGAATCCCTCTTTGGTGTTGGAAGCGAGTTTTCGACAGACGATGAAGGAGTCGAAGCATTATCTCCCGTATATGATGCTCCTCCAACTGATTCGTTCAGCGGACCGGAGGTGTCCACGGCGGAGTCACTCGAGCATAACAGCCATGACAGTCAGTTGTCTGACGAGTTGAATGGGTCTGCGTCCCTGTCATCTAGTGAGCCAGTGATGAATACAGATGAATTTCCAACCGGAAAGTTCACCTTCACTTGTCCCCTGCCGTCACATACCGATAAACCCTCTATCCCATCCGCAATCAGCACCTCCCAGAAACGTATGCGAGGGCAGTCAAACACACCCACACCCACTCCCAGCCCAATAAGGAAGCGTGTTCATATTCAAGCAGACGAAGTGGTGCCTCTTCCATCGCTTGGTCTTATGGCAGGTGTATCTTCATCAGCAGATGAGCAGTCCCTAGACGATGATGAAGAGAATTTCTTTGGAGGAATGCGATTAGGTGACGACAAGTTGGACAATCTGGAACCGCGTACCATCTCCACTCCAGCACCATCCGTACCTCCCATCCGCCAGCCACTTACATTCCGTACACAATCCATCACAACATTCTTCACTACCGAAACCAAGGAGCAGCGCATGGAACGTAATCGAAAGGATGCTGAATTGGCAGCAGGTGAGCGGGGCCACATCCGTAGTCGTGAAGAGGCAGCTCGGCAACGTAAAATGGCAGAGCAACGAGAGCAGGCCCGTCTTCGCAAGGTGAAGTCGCGTCAAAAGGAGCATGATGCGAAAGTGGCGAATGGCTGGGAACCCTATGCCAACCGGAACGTCAAACGTGTAAGTAAATCTTATCAGCGATGAGTAGTATTAACTCACCAGACAACAGAAACGTGAACTGGTCGAGTTCGATGAGACAGACAAGGATTCTTCCAGCAACAGCCCATCGATTGCAGAGCTTTCCCGCCCATGCCGCCAATTCAAAGAAGATGAGCGTGCTCACAAGAAGCCATGTGGGCGGACACGCGTACATGAGCACGAAAATGCCATCCGCACAAACTGGTTCCAACCTCAGCTATGGTCACAGATCGAGACCGCAGCAATGCGCGCGGGTAAGCCATGGTCTCCTCGAGCCATCTTGAACGCACTTAAGAAAGCCAATCCTGTCGATTTTGCGGGTTTGAAGGAGCAAACATTGGGGAGATGGATCGATAAAAAAGCTAAGGCGAGAGGGGAGTCTGCATGGACTGCCGCAGCGTTGAGGCGGGTCAAGCAACTGAGCAGACCTGGTGGTGAGAATACAAGGACGGGACTCTTGGTAAGTGTTCACACACCCATCTCGGATCAATGCTGATACCATGTGACTACAGCACGCACACCCGGAGCTGATCACCGCAATCAACACTCGCCTCCGCGCCCTTCGCACAGCAGGTGTTGCACTCACGTTGACAACTATTCGAGCCATCATGATCAGCTATATCAATCTTCATGCACCCCAGCTCTTCGAAACCAAAATGTCCGATGGCAGCTTTTTCCGGTGCTCTGAGAGCTATGCACGAAAGTATCTCCGGAATGTCTTAGGATGGAGTGAGCGTAGAGCGACGCGAGCTGCGAAAAAAGTTCCCGAGAATGTGGACGAGGTCCTTCAAGAAGCCTTCATCCGTGAGGCCTACATCATCCGAAACTTTAACATTCCCGCCGAACTTCGAGTTAACACCGATCAGACACAAGTTGTCTATCAACAGGGAAACAAGACAACCTGGAATGAAGTAGGTGCCGCACAGGTTCCAACCATTGGGCTTGAGGAGAAGCGAGCGTTCACTCTCGTTCCCTCCATCTCTGCCAGTGGAGAGGTCTTGCCTATGCAAGCTATCTATGGTGGCAAGACAGATGGATCCTGCCCTTCCAGGAAGTCACCCTCCTACGCCGACGCCCAAAAACTAGGCATCCGTTTCCTTCCCTCCAAGACCGACACGTACTGGTCGACACATGAGACGATGCATGATCTGGTCGATAACATCATCGCGCCGTACTTTGATGCTCAGAAGAAGAAGCTTGGGAAGAAGGAGCGGCAGTTTTCCCTGTGGAAGATTGACTGCTGGTCAGTGCACAAGTCGGAGAAGTTCCGCTCGTGGATGAAGACAAACCATCCTTACATCATCATCCTCTTCGTCCCGGGCTGCTGCACGGGCCTCTGGCAGCCTCTTGATGTTGGAATCCAACGTGTGATGAAGTTGAGCATCAAACGCTCGAGTCATCGTGATCTGGTGGAAGAGATCAGCACCCAACTCGACGCAGATCCTAACTGTTCCCCAAACATCGAGACTTCCGTCAAGGTTGTCAGAAACCGATCGGTTAGATGGCTCGTCAACGCAATGAAAGATATTAGCGATCCCGCATTCGTGCGTAAGGTATGTGACACGTATACGACGTAGACGAACCTAATGCGCGTTTATAGGCCTTCGAGCTATGCAGAGTTGGCGAGTTGAACTGTTCCCATGAATGTTTAACCAGTGATACGGCGCTCGAAATGCTTCGTGACCTTCCCGAGACCCACGAAGCCCTGCACGCTGAATTGATTAAGAAGAAGTTTAGCCGAGAGGATGGTGTACTAGAGGAGGCGGCATTTGAGGAGGAGATGGACGGTGCCTTTGACAGTGACGTCCCCTTGCATGTTGCTGCTGATTTTGATGAATCGGGAGAGGTTCCTACAGGGTACGCGATCAGCGACGATGGAATGGTCGAGCGAGCTGGAATGGCCGATAGTGATAATGACAGTGCAATACAGGCGGCAACAGGTGAAGAGGCTGACGAAGAGGCACAGGAAGCTGTTTTAGAGCTTCCTCAAGTCAGCCGGAGTGGGCGCGCCATCAAACCGTCGCGTTGGTATAGTGGCTCTGTTTGGGAACGTTCATAGAGAATAGGACGCGTAGGATGTTATAACGACTGTAATGCATTTAGAGCGTTTAGCACATTGGAAAATGGTCTTACACAATGAGTTAATCACTTGATGCAAAGACTGAGACTTGCAGACTGCCAGCGTCAACGACGAATGAAGCAGAAGGTCAACAAACAAAATAGACAATGCTAAGCAGAAGGAGTCGCAAGCAACGCGAGCACAGCGGCGAAGGCCGCTGCTCCCTTCTGCAGCCTTGCGACACTTCGAAATTATTAACGGCTCTAACAGAGGTAGTTCTGAAACTTTATCATTGACACAAAATACCTACTACAGTCGGGAATGAGAGGGGCTTCGAGACTACGAGCCAAAGATAGGTGACATCCTCACTATCGAAACATTAATCAAACAGCGGACTCAGCAGTAAAGGAGACGCACCTCTAGTTTCTACCTGCCGCAAGTACACGAAGACAAAAGGGGGCCAGACATTGGCCACGAATCCGGACTTCTGCACGATACGAGCAGGCTAAAGGATTGGTGTCGGTGTAACGGCCAGCGTTGACGGGCAGCAAGCGTGTTTACTGATGAAAGTAGCGAATGGGACAACTGAATGCGCCAATTGACCGAAGATGCTCTACTGTGTTGCTGTAGTTGTGTATGGGGTTCTTCGTATGCAAAGGGCCGATCAGAGTGCTATCCACGAGTGGGTCCCCCGGACTGACACCGCTGTACAGCGTTGAGAGTGGGCGAGTAGACGTGCAGCGTTAACCTCCAGCCCCGACAGCTCCAAAAAAAGACTGAAGGGACCGCCATAGAAAGGTCCGCAGTAAATGAGACTGCCTTCATTTAGCGTTCAGCAGGTGGAGACGGGATCTAGGCTTACTGAGTTCGATGCTTGAGCCTTCCACAAGGGAGGCGCCGAGGTATAATTGAACCTGTCCATTAATGGAACTGAAGTGGGGCGATGGCCTGCGTTTCCGGTGATTCTGGAGTGCCACCAATGGTGCTTCGCCCGTCGTGAGTACGTCGTCCTCGGGCACAGTTCGTAGTGTAACCTGCTTGTACAATGAGTTAATAGTATACAGTATTGATTAAAGCAACGCACCAAACAAACTCGAAGCACTCCCACTAGGTCTATCACACTGTGCAGTCAAAGGTCCTCCAAAAGTGGAATGATTCCTCGTAGCACGTCCAAGAACGAGAGCACGTCGTCCAAGACGAGAATCGGATGGCGTGTGGCAGACACCAAGTCTTCTGGGT
>JADNRX010001079.1:0-14884 GCA_015501595.1 Hymenopellis radicata | reverse complement strand
AGAACTCAAGCCCAGATCTTGAGTCGCCGTAAGCCGTTAAACAACATTCAACTCTCAGCGTTTGAACGAGTGGAAACTGTCATCGTTCAAATGCCGAGATTGAATCGCGTCAGTGATCCGACCTTGTCTATAATCTCAGCAAAGACAGGAGTGAGTGTTAGTGAGTAGGAAATTTAGTAGGTGCCACTCAGCAAGCCCGGGCATGATGTGGTCTGAAAGCAAGAGCGATACATGTCACATGTCATTTCCCTTTGGTTAGTCCGCTTAGACCCTGCTTAGACCTTTGAAGAACAAAGGGTAAATTCGTTCGTGCTTTGATCACGTGGTTCAATCCGAGTGTCCTTTGGTCCCGCGGCTCAGGCGCTCCCCGACAATGACGCGGATAACGCCGTTAGCACGGCAAGTCCGCTACCTCTGGCGTTACCCGCGTATGCTTCCAAATCACTAAAGTTGCGCCTGACAATCGCTCATGCGCCCGGAGTGGATCGTCTTTCCGTGGGATGCCCGTGTCCACCTGGTCCCCAGACGCCCTGCTCTACCATACACATCCTCACTCGCTCACACTTGGCAGGGGAGCGCACAAATGTCGAGGCTATTATCACGGATAGCCGAATTCTCTTCCATCGAAAGAACTTAAAAATCGCATTGCACGATTTTCGGTCTACAAAAATGCGTGGTAACTCGTGTAAATCATACAATCAATATATGTAGGTCACAAGGATCCGTGTAACAATAATGCAGAGCGGGGGGATATTAATGCCAGTCCATATCAAAAGTCATCGCAGTCCTAGTCTCGTTTGGTCGCGAGTGCCGGATCCACTGATGTACCCTCCTTGATGAAGTATCTGTATAACATGTGAGTAACACTACAAGTTAAAAACGCACATCCGGTCCGCATTTTGAAAGGTCGTGTCCGCCCCTTCGCTGCCTGGTAAGAGCAGCTTGTACAACCTTCTCTGAACTGGAATCAAGAGCGGAGGTAGCCTCGTCCAGTAACAGAACCGGGTTTCTCAGGAGAGCTCGAATGGTGATACGTTCTAGTCAGATAATGAGCACGCAATAAGGCAGGTCGATAACGAAACCACCCACGTTTTTGACTACCAGAGAGTTGAGAGCCCTTGCCACCAACTTTCGTGTCGAAGCCACTGTAATGAAGCGTCAGTGATCTGTAATCGAGGCGACATGAGGTACATACTCAGGCAGAGTCGTGATAAACTTGAGAATATTCGCATCGCGACACGTTTGCTCTAATTCTTCCTGAGTCACCTCGCTTTCCGGTTTGGTAGCACCTAGGAGAATGTTGAATCGTTTGGTGGTTATTTTGTGTAAAAATTCAACTTTCAACTTGCACCAAATGGCACCATTTGGTGGTTATTTTGTGTAAAAATTCAACTTTCAACTTGCACCAAATGGCACCAAGTTCAGCGAACTTCGCAAGAGTTCGATTTCAACTTTGGGAAGTTTCAGTCAAACTTTGGGAGTAGAAAGTTCACTTTTCAAGTTGGCCGCGAACTTTCAAAGTTCACTACAAGTTCCAAAAGTTGTCCTCAACCTTAGAAGCAAAGGAGGATACCTTCATGGGGTGTGTCCGACGGCCCGCCGCCTTGGGCGGGAGTTCTAGACCTCAAACTGTGACAGGGATCATTACGTGCACTGTTGTGTGGCGAGCCGGGGCAGGCCCGAGCGCATCCAGAAGAAGCACCTGCTCCGGCTAGTGTCACACACAAAGGGCTCACATCTTTACGAACACGCTCGCGCACTCGAAAGAGCATCCAAAGAGTGTCAGTTATGTTTTCCTTTGTTATGCTGTGCCAAACTTACCTTTTTGGGTGCGATCTCCGTGGCTTGTCTTCGACTCTCATGATGAATAACGCCGGTCGACTCTTATGGATCGACACTCAGGCTGAGTTTCTACGGAAACGCAATGTCAGCCACCAATATTCGCCGGAGATTCGACTTCGTGTTTAGGCCATTGCCTTACTCGTCGTACACTGTATCATACACTGTGTATGGCTTACATTTGTGATTTCGACACCTACCCTGGACTCCGCCGCCTCCTGAATCATTTTTGCTAGATAATATACCTTGTGAGGATTCGGGTTTAAAGCCTGTTCCCCTTTGCCTCACACCATTCTTGCCCCAATATGGTTTCAGGTGAGATGGCGGCATCGTCGCACCCTTTACCCACTCAGGCCTTGTTAAAGGATATGCTCTCTTGGTCGCGTTCAGGGACTCCCAGCTGTGGCGATAGATCTTTCTCTCCCAACACAGCTGTGAGCTGTCGGACCGCGGCACCATCCTTCAAAACATTCAGCCCTTATCCGTGAAGGTTATCAACGACAAGCATGATAACGACAGCAGAAACGAGCTCAAGCACGGAGCCGACGACAACATGGACAAGGTCGAGTAGGACAGCAACCAGCACCAGCATAATGGAGACGACAAATACGCCACAATGGTGTCGACGACAATCATAGGCTTGATTATGGCGTTACCGACAAGTACGAACTACACCACGAAGGCGACAATGGGTACGAGCGAGCACAGTGCGCAAGCGCGGCAACCAGCATGAGCGATTACGGCGTAGGACGGTGGCGAGCAGCACAAGCCAGAAGGTAATCGCAAGCACGAATACAGCGCGGTAAAACAGGTTGAGGATCTTCCGACCGAGGACATTCAGTTGCAAGCTGCTGAGCAGGGCGACTACCGGCCAATGCTTTTCTAGGTCCAAGACCCACTAATGGTGAGTCGAGAATTACAAATCTGATAGTTATTGGTTCAAAGGCTCACTCAGTCGTGGGTTTACCTGCAGCAGAAGATGAGACGATGGGTCGCACTCTCTATCCAGTCGGTCCGGTCCGTACGCTCGACTGGACGCCCTTGCGGGGGTGGTGGTATGCCCTCGTCTTGGCCGACGCCATGGTCATGTTCTTGTCATCGGCACTCGTTAATGCCATGCTCGTCTTTGTCCCTTTGCTGTCGCCTTCGTGCTCATGATCGTCGCCACTGCAACCTCATCCTTGTCTGTAGTACGCTTCACCAATGACAACGGCGATGATAATTGCAAGCTCGGGCGAAGATGGATCCAACTCTATGCGCCGCAGCGGCAACCAGTACCGCACGGTTTGATTATTTACAAGGACGAAAAGCAGGTTGATATGATTACGGTGCGCCTATCCAGCTTATCGTTCGGAACGCCGCTCACACAGCAGCAGACATTGAACTACAAGATCGAATGGAGCCAACCGGATCGCTATGAGGTTGTGAGGGGCGGAGGCAAATACTCAAGAGGTGCGCCGCCGCCCAGTTCCGCCGTCGCAGCACGCGCTGACGCGCCACAAGGATGACAAGCACAAGGCCGACAAGGCCGACAAGCTTAAGCGTGGCGGCGACAACAATGACGCGGAGCAAGACAAGCATAAAGGAGATTGCCATCAGCCCGACAGAAATTGATAAATCAGGGTGTCTGGACAGGCGACGTCGGAGACGAGGTATCATGTGTTGATTGATTCTACGGGGTGGAGGGTGCAGAGGATGTCGATGAGGAATTGGCGATGCCGTCTGTTGACTCACCCGAACTCTGCACTTGCTGAGGATGCCGACATTGAAGCGGTGAGAGAGGCACTGGGAGACTTATATTGAGGAGGAGGATGGGAACTGGGGAATAGATGTACTATATTGTAAAGCTGCTATTAAGCTGTAGTATGCTTGTATCGCCTACCTTTGTTGAATGTCGACTGGTTTGGTTTACATAAGCGGCGCGAATATCCTAAATAGGAAGCAGCGTGGGGCGCATACCTGGGACCGGCTTGCTCTCTCAAGTGTTGAGGTTCTCTCGAACTTATTCCATAGTTGATTCAACTTTCAAAAGTTTCCAATACAACTTCATGAAAGTTCATTCAACTTTCCAAAGTTCAACCCAACTTTGAAAAGTTCACACCAACTTTCCGGAAGTTCGCCGAAAAAAAGTTAGAAGTACACAAAAGTAATTTTTACACACTATAACGCCCATATGATTGCTACGTACCACTTTTCAGTTCCAATTTAAACAACTCAAGAGGAGGAAATCCTCGAGGCAGCAAGTTCAGCCAATCATTCCCCCTCAGCCAATCATTCAAATCGTGTGCAGTGTCTGCAATGATTTCGCACTGCTTCAGGTTTGGAAGATCAACTCTGCGTTTTAGGCAATCATAGAATTCATGCCGAAAATTGCCTAATCTGGAGCGAATGCATTCAAGCGAGGGAAGGTGCGTTCGCCGGAATGTCGTGCTCGGATCTGAAGTTGTCGGACCTTTGTAACCAGACAAGCTAACTCTTGATGTTCGTTCCTTCCAAAACCTCAAAAACATGCCACAAATTCTCGACAAAAGTGATGCCACCGACATCAAGCTCGACAAGCGGCGCGCTCCCCAAGACATTTGGGATCAAATCGAGGTAACCCAGGTTTGCGTCGTTCTCCGGCCATGACAGCTCGTGAAATACGACCTTGGCGAGATTTGGAAGAAGAGAAAGCACAGATGTGAGGCAAGATGTGTACACGGGAATTGGGATATCATCTTGAAAAACCTGAGAGCGGCGCCAGCGGACGAATTGATAAATCTTCACCTCGCGGATGAGCGTTTGGAGATGGGGAACGGATACGAGATCGGCAAGCAATTCGGCCATCTTCGTGTAGGTGTCAAGATCCACCTGGGCATTGCTGAATAGGGCACATTGACTGCAACCCGACCAGCTCTGCGATACTAGTGCGCAGTTCCGCAGGGCATATGCGTCACCGGAAAGATGCTGGATAATTATGTCCAGGAGTTCGAGTGGCAGAGAAGCGTTTGGCGAAGGCATCTTGGCGGGATACTGGGAAGTAATTCGTCGGTGTTGAGCGTGGTGAGTATAAAGAGAGATAATAATTTACCTCCAAGAAAAGCCTCACGACGACACGTCAGACACGAACGTTCGGCGCCTGAACAGGAATATTGGCTCAGTTATCTTTTGGCGCCGAAAGTTTGAGCTGACAGTGAAAGTAAGCTGGATGAAGTGAGGAAGTGATTGGCTGTGTTTGGCGATCATCTAATCATGGTTCGCTGCAAAAAAAGTAGTAATATTCTATGGGCTGTTAGAATCCACCACCAACCCCCCATCCTAGACCTCTTTCTCCCCAACTTTGACATGCTTCTCGTCCCCGATGCTCGCACGGCTGCCGCCAGACACCTCCTCTCTTTCGCCAAATGCCTGATTTCTCAGGGCTTTTGTTTGAACATCGGGCCATCTGAGATGGCCCGTTCGAACGAGCGTGTTGAAACGCCTGTCCGCCACAGGTAACAGTATATAGTGACTCTACCTACATAAATAAGTACACTGTTTTAACGCGTTTAAACCCTTCGCGATATAACATGTTCCAACAGCCTTCGTCTGCCGCTGGCCAAGAGCTTGTTTGAGGTATGACGCCAGACTGCGTTGACAGATTCTAACGTGTTCAAACCCTCAGCTCTCGACGTGTTCAAACACCCTCCGTTGCAACGCCTCCCAGCACTTGAGCGTTCGAACTGTGAAGCTTCCAATTTCACAGTTCAGATGCTCATGTGCTGCAACACGTTGCAACACACGTCGAAACGCTGCTGTCCCGCGCCACTCAAGTATCTGCCATCATCGACGACGAACTCCCAGTGAGACCTGGGACGCGACAGCCACTTCTCGGTCCCGAACTTCTAGAGCGTCGAAAGAAAGGGAAGCGGGGAGGTGGGCGACGGTTCATCCTACCATGGTGGCATAAAGAGAAGGGGCCAAGTGGTTTACAAGAGATTAACGACCATTCTTTGTTACGCGGGCCTTTATCGTGCCGGCGGCAATTCATCTAATCTAATCTTATCTATTAAACTAGCGTATTGCCGATCTGGGGACCTAATTTTACAACTTGCTTTTGACCGACGTCGAAAGCAGCTCGGTACTGGACGATGCCAGAGGAAGACGCTGCAGGAGGACGCTGCCCGGACGTGCAGCATATTTCTTCGCGTCTCCTAACAGCAGATCCTTCTCCTGTGGTCTTCCTCCTTCGGAGTCCTTCCTCCTCGCTTTCTCTTGCCCCTTGCTTCAGTGCACCAATATTGCTGACGCTCATTAACGCACAATGAGCCCCGGTGTATGAGGAGATCGAGAAGCAGTTAAAGAACTATACCACTGGTTACAATCATTGTGTTTGGAATTATCCTATCCTTTTCGGTCCGGCTCCAGCAAACTGCGGTGGGTTCCTTCAAGGTGTGCCGTCGCTTCTGTGTTCTCAGTACTGACCTCAATGGATTTCAGACGGATTGTCAGACTGACCTACCGCCCTGCGAGGCGCAGTGCTCGAGATTGGGAGGAAAAGGGTACGGGACGAGTTAAGGAGTGTGGTCAGCCTCGAGTCGGTGTAGGTTGTCGTCGTTGCTAGCGACGACAACGCCCGGGTGTGCTTTTATCCGTCCTCTTTTCCTCAATGTTCATCCTCAGGCTATTGACCTTCCACAGTGATTCTGTCCGTTATTCTTTTCTATTGTTGCACCCTGCACGAACGTCGGCGAGTCTGTGCCGACTTTGGCCGGGAACGGGATGGCCGAGCGCACTGACCCGCACGACGACCGACTGCCGGACCAGGGACCCAAGCGCCGAGCCGAAGTGACTAATGGCCAGGATCATGATGCGAGGACATCAGGACCGTACAACGAGGCAGCATAATGACATATGAGGACGATTACGAAGGTTTCCACACCAATCTGAACCTTGACTGCGCAGACACCACACCAGTGAGGAGGACACGACAGCGAGGACGCCACAACAACGAGGACTTTATCGCACCAAGGAGACCACGACAGCAAGGAGATTGCGACAGCGAGGATGTTACTTCCGCGTAGACCCTACAACCGCGAGGATCCTACAACCGCAAGGACACTACGATGGCGCGAACATTTCCTTACGGAGGACACTGCGACTGCCCGGATATTGGACAGCCGACACTAGGCCGTGACAGGATGCCAACGGGTATGTCTTCCTGTATACTCTTCTTCATGTGCGCTCATTTATTGTTTAAGTAGTCGACCATGTTCGGTGCTATCCCAGCTGGAAACGTCTTCTCATTCGTTCCGGATATTTCTTCCGCCAAGGGCTCCGACATCATCAAGCTCTTCGACTCGATCCCTGACATTGACTCCGAGTCACCGGAGGGGAAGATGGTGGATGTCTCCAAGGCTCAAGGTCGCGTTCACTTAGACAACATTTACTTCCGGTATCCGACGAGGCCTGGCGTTGGCGTCTTGCACGAGCTCTCGCTGCAAGTGGAGTGGAACCTGGTACATACATTTGCCTCGTTGGTGCAAGTGGTTCCGGAAAGCACTGTGTACGTTTTTGCTAGCCTATTACCTTATCTTCCGACCGACGTTCTATCTTCAGTATCCAACTTATCGAGCGATTCTATGATCCCCTTGCTGGAGAAATCTATGTATGTCCCTTGTCCGTGTCACTTGTCGTCACGAGACTGATCGATTTCTAGATGGATGGCGTCAAGATCGGCCCATATGTCATGTCTGTGGCTAATCAAGTTCCGAAGGAACTTGGCTATAGACGGCCGCGCAGCGGCCTCTACACGGCCAAATGGCTTACTGCGTAGGCTACGCGCCGAAGGCGCGTTTTTTTTGGCGAACCTCACGTTCGACTCCTTGTTCGAACGAAAGTTTTCTTTATGTTGTCCTCGCGGGTGGACTCGATATTTTCGTAACATACACATTGTATTCGTCTGTCTTGCCTTTGCCCTAATCTTATATACCACCACGTAGCACTGATATCTTTTCTTCGCGTGAGCCAGAGAGAGTGACCAGTCACAGTGTGTCACATTGGCTCCTTATCAGATGCTCTCATCCTCGTCTGTGCGGCACCGCTCCCAAATCGAGATTCACGCGCGGTTTTAGCGTTTAATATGCCATTGGAGATCTCTGACGATAATGACGCGTAAGCCCACCCGCTGGCTGCTGTGGTTGAGGAAGGAAATCACTCTGCACTGCTGTGTCTGCTGGCAAGCGGTACATCAGGTATGTTCTCAATCGATTGCTATCCATGGTACTGTATTTCTTTATTCTAGATACCAATTTCTTCGTCACCGACTGGGCCAGGATCGCGCTCGTCCTTAACACCATTCTTGCTTTCACATACAACCTCGCCGCCGCCACGTATTTCGATTTTACAACAGGCCGAGTATACTCTTCCGGACTGCTTCACTTAGGATCTACGACTGCTCTGCCGCTACTGGAATTTTACGGCCTCCTGCCCGCATCCCATCCCTTTCATCTGTTCTCACTATGCGGACATAAGCACTGTTTGTAGCATTAATGCTCGAAACGGTGCTCATTTCCGACATAGCGCGTTATTGTTCCCTTTCCCCCTTCCTTACTCTTTTCATCCCTCCTGCATCGTGGTGCTTTGCTGCTTGCACACCATTAAATACCTTTTTCGTATCGTGATATGTGTATTCTCATTCTTATGGGATAACACTCACAACGAAAATGCTTTTCTTACTTTCATAATGTCTATTACCTCCGCTAATATCCTACAGGTGAATTACATGGGTCTTCGAATGGTTTTGCTTCGGGATGTCGAGGGAATCGGATGACCACATTGGCACCAAATCGCGTTGCCCGATCCCGCACAAGTATCGGCTTTGGGGCAGCTCGTGGCCTTACAGGCGGCACATTTCTTTCGAGCCTTCTTCTTGGGGGGCGCGGATGCTGGTTGGATTGACCATGGCGCAAGCGAATCGGCAACGGCGGTTTGTGGAGGCAGAGGCAATGGTGCCAAGGCAGAGTCCGAATGCGACTGGAATGTTGCTGTGCTGGAGGGATGTATCGTGATCGATGGATGTAGAAGCACCTCCGAGTCCACCGCCAACGATGATCCCGCTACTGGATCTACTATTGGCAGTGACGATAAGGACGATGATATCAACAGAGATGACGGAGACCACCAAGGGGCCGGCTCGATGCCTTCCATCTCGTCTCGCTTCCGTTTCTCCAGTGCATTGATTACTGCTTGTTCGCGTCGTTTCCTTTGACTTGGTGCTCCCTGGCTTGCATCTAGCATTGATGGACCAGGCGTAGAACCTCCTTCCGCCCGTTGCTTCTCTTTACGATCCTTTTGACTAGGAACTGTACCGGATGGCCTGGACGTACGAGCAAGAATACCCGGCAGAGGGAGGGCATCAGGGATGGAAAGTGTAGTGGACTGTGCCTCTGAGAAGAGGTTGGCCAATGGCCCAAGCCTTGAGGAGTTGGCTGCTAAGGTAGCTTTCGCACCGCGCGACTCGACCCATACTTTGTGATGACGCTCGAGCTGCTCGGGCAGCTTGTAAAATATGTTTTCCTGCCGATTCGCGCTGCGGTTTCGTTTGTGAACTTCATCGTTCCATGCACAAGCAAGTTTATCGAAGTTGACTTTACGAGAAACCTGTTCTGGGACCGACGAAGTACCGGCCTCGCGTCTGTCGCCACGGGATGCAACATGATACTTTCCCGTTCCTAGTTCCTGGGTGTAATAGCTGAATTCTGCCTTTGTGTGGATAGGTGTCACAGCATATTCTGTTTTCTGGCGTTCTGCTAGATACGAATATACGTTGACGGGCGCTGTTGAAAGGCGAGATAGAAGGTGAACTGGAACACCCCGATAGGTGGGAAGACCATCGACGGGAGGCGTAGAAGTCCCCCGCATGCCATAACGAGTGATTAATGTGTTGGAGATGGGCATGATGCCAAAGCTTTCCTTGGTCGTAATGCGAGTAGCCAGGATTCGAGGGATTGGGAATGAGGGTGTTGAGTTCACGTCTTCGGCGTACTCGACAATTTCATCATAAAGCCAAGTGTAATAGTGACCACGGAACTTCTTGCCAGTTCGATTGAAGTAACCTATCTGTAAATTTGTCAAGAAACAACTCCACGCGGCGGGTACTATTAAGCCAACTTACTGATGTGTTACGGCGATGTCGAGTATTTCGTAGCAGAGCATCAGCCAGCTCTGGTGATGCACGATGTGCTGCGAAGGTACGGTTTATATGTGTATGAATGCCACCTTCAATTCCATTCGTCCCCCGGATTGTCCGATAGACATTTAGGCCATCGCGGTCCTTGCCTTGTAGGTAATAGAGCCGTGCACCTACAGGATCCGAAATCAAGCCAAGCTCGGCAACCTGCAATAGCTGAGCAGCTTGCTTCTTGGCCTCATCAGAGAAGAAGCAGCCTCGACTAGGCTGAACTGCACAGGCAACGTCCTGCCAGGCATTGAAGAGAAGTTTCAGACGAGGAACAAGGACGTCCGGAGGAGGGATGCAGCGCCGAATACGTTTACGAAGCTTAGCGGCATGAACTCGTAGAGCAAAAGACCACTTCATCCCACGCTTCTCGTACACAGTTTGAACTGCCTTCAGATCATCTCTGTGTATAAGCCAGACAGCCCGGGAGAACTGATGCGAAAATTCCTTGAATGCAGAGTGCTTCTTGGAGAGGATGCGGAGAAGCCGATTCTGGTAGTGGTAGAGATCGTCAAGGAGTCGAGTGGGAATAGTAGATGTCGACTCGGAGGATGGTCGAGCAGCAGCCTCCCGCTCGGTGTCCGAATCATACTGTCGAATCAGATCATCCATTTCTTCGTCCTCAAACTCATCATCGTCATCGTCGTTCCTAAAGTCCAACATGCTCTGAAGAGGCTGCATCTCTTCATATTCATCGCCACAGTCACTGTCGCTATCTGCATCATCATCAGAATCTGTCTCGAAGGTGTCAAGACCCGATTCGAAGATGACATGCAACTGTAACGCATCATCGGCAGACTCGAATTCGTCCGGATCAAAAGTCAACAAATTCGGATCTTCATCATCAACGACAGTTGGTGCCTCTGTCCCTCGTGTCTTCAAGGACGCTTTTCGAACCATGATTGGGAATTCGATGACATCTGGAGATGAGCCGTGCACGACTGTGGAGATCTCCTCCAGTGTTTTAGAATGAAGAGAAACAACAAAGGTTGGCAGAATAATGGTGTCGACGTGAAGTACAATACATGAATCGGTGCGGCAAACCTGTTTCACGACATCTTCTTCACCAAAGAGAATGGAAAGGGAATCGGGCTGATCTAGAAGACGACCATGGGCGACTGGTGTTTTTTCCACTAAAAAGTGTAACCAGCTGTCCGTATTGAACTGTGGACTCGGAAAGTGGTAATCCCACAGACTCGGATGCGGATAACACCTGCCAGATGCGTAGAGAAGCAAAGGCATCAAGAGCAGCATATCGCTTCTGAGCATTCGTAAGGCTAGGAAGCGACTAAGTCCTGTTTTAATTGCGGGGGTGTTGGCCGGCACCCGGTTGCTTATGCAATTGGCCGCATTAGGAATGCACGTGCTCCCTGCTTTTTTTATTACTGCCACGACGACGACGCGTCTTGGCCATGTCTGGCCTTCCAGACGCGTCGCAATTTATTGCATATAACCCTAATGCATCTACTTCTTCTTCTAGATGACGCCGATATGCGAATTTACCGCCAATTATTCCTGTAATTCCTTCCGCTCCGCCGAATGCAGAGAACTACCGCCTTTCCCCAACACAACCACTCCTTTCCCCACTGGCAATCGACACGCCGCTACAGCTCCGTGATTTTTCAATTGAAAACCCTCAATACTCTCCCACCTCATCCCCTACATTCCTAACCTCTTTCCAACGCCTTCAGCTTGATGCACAGCAAACACCACATCCATCCCCACCTGCACGGCAACTCTCGCGCTGGGAGCATGTCGATGCCGTCCTCGACTGTATCCTACAGCACTTTCCTGCATTTGGTGATTTTGCTGAGGCGTTCGTTCAAGACATTCCGCGCGCTGAAGTTGATCCTCGGTCGGCCAAACACAAGAACGTTTTATCGAAGTGGTTGGCGGGAAGAAATCATTTTGGGCCCGTAGATTTTACCCAGGCCGCCTACAGCAACCGCTACAGTGTTCCCCATTCCAACTCTGTTCATGCCGACGAGGTCAACCAAGCTTTCAACGGCGAATGCTCCGTTGACAGTGTCCACTTTACTCGGATCGCCTTAGTGTCTGGGCGACGTCCTTGGTTGGTCGGCGGTGCTCGCTGGAAATAAAGAAGCTGGGGAAGGAAGATTCTAAGCATCCTGACTTCCGTGTCCATCTTCGGGCGTCGGCGAATGAGAGGATGAAGGATAAGCGACAATTGGTCTCGGAGGACGACATATTCTCTTTCAGCATGAAGCGGACAGCTTCCGTACTCAAGGCTCGCGCTCCGCTAGCGTGGTATCTGACGGAGTGCATGTCTGCATCGCGCAAGAATGGGGAGATTGTTAACCGAAAATATCGACCACACGAGAATGTATGTATGTTTGCTTTTGATTTGCATCCAACATTCCAACTCTTTCTAGATTCAGGCCGTCGCTCTCAGCTCATTTGCTCTTGGACGCAATAAATCTGCGAACGGCTTTATGGCCTTTCCCATGGGTGTCTACTACTTCGCCACCAAGACACACACAGACGTCAAACGCATCGAATCACGCCTTGGTCATGCGGTCAGCGACACGACAGCGCGCGCGGGCTTACAGGCGATGGGATCTGCTCGCTTGGCAGCACTGCGCAAGTCTACAGCCGAGGCGCTCGAACGTGGGGAGCCATATGTCCGCAAGGTACTCGACAATATCCAACAGTACAACACCATTCATGAGCCCGGTATTGGCAAATCCAACCAGCTTGTTACTGGTACAGCATGTACCGCTATCATCCTTGATGACTGCGAGCCCGGCGCGTTCAATGTTGATCGCTGGCACGAGGCCGTGGTTAAAAATGAACGCGCTGAACTTACTCTCGAGGATTTACAAGACGCTATTGATCATCCCCATCTCCATACTGTAAAATGCCTTCATGTTACTCGTATCCTCGTCGAATTTAACCCTCGCTTGGCCCATCTTGCTTCCCAAATCTCTAAGCGCTTCCGTACGGCACCTGTCGCTCAACACAGAATGCGAGAGGGTCGAAAGACTCGTGTTATTCCTCTTGGTGCGAATAGCCATCAAGAGATGGAGACGAATGGAATGAAAGAAGCATAGAAGGACTTCGACACTCAGGTCGGGCATACACCGGAAGCAACAGTCAAGGCACGCTGCACGTTATGGGATGGAGGTGATGGCGGCTCTGTCCTCAGTGGTGCTCGTGTTATCCGACACCGGCTTCCTCAACTAGCATCAGAGTCCGTCGACATACACACTGCCTTTGCGAATCGCTTCTGGACACCAGGGTTGTGGCATCAAAAAGCGACGATGATTAACTCACTCGCTACAAACTATTACGGTCCAGCAACAACTAAAGATCCTTCAGCTCTTCATCGTCTCGCTTCTGCGACAAACATGTATATCCCCACAAAGACGGACAGCTGCAACTTCTATCCTGCCGTTACACTAATGACAACCGCCTGTGAAGCACAGATCCTAGATGCCTGGGATCTGTACCTTACAGGTCACACAGGTCTTGGTCCCTACTTCGAGAAGCTGGCTGACCGTGATGCACTTCCATCTCTTGACGATCTCCTCATTCGTGCCGACACCATCGTAAAACGTTACGCGTCAACAGCCGGGTATCACTCCGCACTATCATCTTCTCCAGTTGCACCATCGACTGAGTACAAGTTTCCTGTCGGGCCACCTTGGACACCAACGACGACATCAGATACCGACCACACCGTTACACGAGAAGATGATGGCGCCAATGCGGACACAAATGCGAACGCGGATGAGGAACGATCAGACAGCGAAGATGGTTCTGGGGTTGAAGCCGAACCGGTAGATACAACAGAGGGTGGTACGGGCAAGAAGAAGAAGCGAAAGAAAGAAGAAGAAGAAGAAGACAAGGACTGGTGAGGAGGAGAAGGGTTTCAAGGGTGATCGTTGCTTGGCAAACTCCATTCTCTTTCGTCGCGATTTCTTATTGTGGATTGAACTGTCGTATGCTATTGCCGACGGAGATATTGGCCACGTTATGAAGGTTCTCATGGTATGTTTTTTTCGAATGTGTATGCACCCACTAGCTTAAATGTCTATAGATTTGGATATTCCTATTCGCCGGTGCAGGTAATCGGAACTACGTGAATCTACTGCTCGAACTCTACTGCCTATTTCGTTATGAGGCGTCAAAAGAGATGAAGGATGCCATTTGGAATAACTGGCTTGTGAACATCACTGGAGAGCTCGGCAAGTGGATCGAAGATGACCTGCTCCAAGAGCACTATAATAAATGGCTTGAGGACATGTTAGCGAAACATGGCGGCCGTTTTGACGATGACTTTTTCCGTTACACCATTTCTCCCAATGTCGACTTCTTCCTCCGGCTCCGGGAGGAGCTTGAAGCAGCGTACGAGCTCGCTGAGCGCTCGAAATCACATACCTCTGCTCATCTCCGAGATGAGTATCGTATCATGATGACCATCTTCCGCGAGGACCACCTTAACTACTTCCGTAGCGGCCACTCGATGGGTCATATTGCCGTTGATCTTGAGGACGCAGGATATCAGGATCTCGACGATGGAAAGTATAACGAGTTTCAGGAGCGGTCTACAGAACATGCGACAGTACTTGATAGCCTGCTAGGCCTGCGTAGGGAAATGGCATCTGAATCCACTTCTACAGCAACCCCCTTCATGTCGACAGCATCTACCTCCGCACCGACACCTATACCCGCTGCCACTTCATCCTCTCGAGACCTGTCCGACAGTGAGAGCGAAATCGAACCGGAATCAGGATGGGTGTTTCGCTTCGACGTGAGGAGATTGATGACGAGCTGGTAGAAGAGGATGGTGATGGCGATGATATTGATGAGGCTAGATGGCTGAAT
>JADNRX010001078.1:0-14885 GCA_015501595.1 Hymenopellis radicata | reverse complement strand
CGCCAAGAACGCGAGGCATCCGCGTCTCAGGCGGCATCGCGCGAGGCAGAAATCGCGACTGCAAACCCGTTACTCAATCTTGCGGCCGCGCTGGGTCAGGCGCCAACCGGAATTAACACAACAGCGCCGGGAACGTTCTCTGTGAAGCGACGCTGGGACGATGGTGAGGTTACTTGTCAATGATGTTATACCGTACTCATCACAACTTTCTAACCAGACTTAATATTCAAGAACCAGGCCATGGACACTCGTAACAAGGGCCAAGGTCAGTTTGTCAACGATTTGCTACGGACAGAGTTCCACAAGTGCGTATTCACTTTATGGAGATCGAACATGGCTCATGGCTTCCAGGAAATTCATGGCCAAATTCATAAAGGTAAGTCTCGTTAGCGTTGCTTTCACAAAAAGCCTGATTCACTCGTCTCTCAGTAATTGTTGTTACTTCCCCTCACTGTATCTTAGAAACCCACTATGTGCACGAGATATACCACAAGTGGCAATTGATTGGAGTATGATACAAATGAAACAGAAACAATGATTATATGTATAGCATGGTGAATGAGTTATACGAGAAAGAAATGGTGATTGTATGTGCTGATGTTGGCCTTGAGCCAGATGCGTCTGATGCGGCCTTGAGCCTGCGATGAGAAATCCCTAACGTGATACAGTGGATCGAATATAACTCCATGGAAACCGAAGAAGAAAGATATAACAAACAGGATGGGTGGATGATAAGTGAGGACAAGATATATGACGGCGCTTGCAGTTTATAGATAATGGCTGGATGTATGGTTGAATGCAAGAAAAAGGAAGATAATGTCAGGAGAAAATGATTTTGGGAAAGGTAGAGCACCTAGCGCTTGGCAGCCCGGCGGTTAGGCAGTTCTTGATCTGCCTAGCGCCACCGAGGGCGGCGGAAGGGGCGGCACCAATGGTGAACAGATTTCCCCACTAGATGCAGAAGGCGTGGTCGGGGCTCCAAAAGGATTCGATGATGCGGCTCCAGCAGGCGCGCCGAAGCCGTTGGTCGAACCACCTCCAAACACAGAGGAGGGAAGGGCAGCGTTGCCTGGCGCTGGTGAAGCAGGCTGCGACCCAAAACCAAAGGGATTGGTCGTTGTCGGAAGGGCACCAAATGCGAACGATGGGGACGCAGTGGCATTGTTGAACGTGGATGGACTATTGGGCGCAGATAACGGGCCCGACGCGAACGTCGTACTTCCCGTACTATTGTTCCCAGGACCACCGAAAGGAAACGCCGTACCAGAAGCGGGTGCGGAAGTAGGAGAGCCGAAAGAGAATGATCCAGCCGTCGCTGGACGTGGAGGATCCTCGACTTTGCGATTGAACGAGAATCCAGAGTTGCCATTGGATTGTCCAAAGGCGCCGAATCCGCCCTTGGTCTCTTCAGGCTTATCCGTCTTCGCGAAGGGGTGAGACGAGGAGGAGGACGTTCCAAAGCTAAATGTCGGGGTGGTGGACGTAGGAGGTGCATTAGTTTGAGCCCCGAAGCCAGAGCTAGTCGGGTTGCCAAAGGAGAACCCACCGCCGCCTAACGTAGGTCGCGGCTCCGCTATCTTCGGGCGGAGACGTCTCGTGTAGGGCTTTCATCCATAGAGTCCATGCCCATGTCCTGGTTGGGCGGCGTAGCCGGACGCGCTGGAGCAGATGAACCAAACGCAAAGGGTTTAGGCGCATCCACGCTGGTAGACCCGTTGCCGAAAGAGAATCCTGTGGCAGGACTCGCAGGGGCAGTAGTAGGAGAGGGAAAAGCAAAACCTTTCTTCTCTCCCCCATCCGCCACAGGAGGGGCGCTGAGTGGGCCACCAAAACTAAAGGCGCCGTTCGCTTGAGTCGTAGACGATGACCCAAAGGCAAAAGCAGTCTTCGGGGGATCCTGGCTTGCTCCATTGCTCTGAGGAGCAGTAGATTGCCCCAGCGAGAAGGCCGGCTGTTTTGGTGTGTCCTCCTTGGCTGCGCCAAAGGCGAAAGCCGACTTGGGAGCTTCGGTCGTCGGCGTTGGGGCACCAAAGCTAAAAGGTGCCTTTACTGGTGCATCTTCCTTGGGCGTTGGTAAAGATGTGCCAAAGGCAAAGCTCTTCGAAGGGTC
This sequence comes from Hymenopellis radicata, assembly GCA_015501595.1. Taxonomy (NCBI): domain Eukaryota; kingdom Fungi; phylum Basidiomycota; class Agaricomycetes; order Agaricales; family Physalacriaceae; genus Hymenopellis; species Hymenopellis radicata. Next base: position 12,775 of record JADNRX010001078.1, on the reverse strand, counting down.
AACAGCAGGCGCCTCACTTGTAGTTGTAGCCACCTTGGGCCCTCCAAATGTGAACATGCCTGTGGATGCTGGAGGTGCATCTGTTTTAAGAGCACCGAACATGAATGGCGAGGAGGTTGACCCGGCGGGTTTGGACGAGAAATTGGTAGCAGCGGGAGCAGCGGCCGCGACACCAAAAAGAGTCTGTGCAGCTCTCTGAGACTCCGAAGAGTTTCCCCCTACAGGCTTTGGTACTTCGGCTGGGCTCTCCGGCACAGAAGGCTTGGAAAATGAGAAAAGCGAAGGTTTGGCATCACTTTGGGGGGCGAACAACGACTTGGAGGGTGGTGCCGGTGCATTACCCTCGTTCTTCTGCTGACCAAACAATGAACCCGACACTGTCGATGCACCGAAAGCGGCGGACATTGGCGTTTCCGTCGCTGGAGCGCCGAAGGTAAAGGGACGGCCCTGTGTGCCCTGTGGCTCCTTCCCATCATCTGCATTGTTGACAGCTACTGGAGCAGGTTTCGGCGCAAGCGCAAATGGTAGAGAAGGCACCGACTGAGCCGACTCTGGTACAGGAAGTGAAAAGTTCACAGGGGCAACCGGAGCTGGAGCAGGCGTCTTGCTGTTGCTGAAAAAGTTCGGGACAGCACCAGAAGTGGTAGGAAGATCGGCACTACTTCCAACAGCGACGGGAGCCGCAGGTGTTGGTTGGTTAGACTCGGCTGGCCCGACAGACGGAGTCGCGACCGCCGATTTGCCAAAGACAGCCGATGAAGAGCCCGCGATAGAGAATGGAAGGGATGGGATAGGTGGTTCCTTAGCAGTCTCCGCGTTCTGGATGGGTGACGTCTGGGAATTCATAAGGATCACATGGAAACTGAAGATGAGAGCCGAACTTACATCCTTCGCAAAACTAAAGCTTGTCGGCATGGTGAAAATGGGAACACGTTTCGCTGCCTCTTCCATCATTTCACGTTCCTTCTTGGACTCCTCGTCATCCTTATCTTCATCGTCCTCGTCAAATGAAGCCGAAAACTTGGACTTTCCAGGTCTCGCAGCCGGACGATCGATGTGATTACGAGACGTGAAAGTGCGTCCTACACGGAGTGATGACTGCGATGGGATGGTGCTCTTCTTGTCAATCGGTTTGAATGTCTCCCCCTTGTCATCTGGAAGCTTCACTTCCTTGAGCGGTTCTGATGCGGGCTTTGCGTCAGCTGGCATGGATTCGTCATCCTTACGCAAGGGAGTATGAGCTTCGGCGGCGGCTTGCTGCTCCTCAGCGACTGCAAGCTTGTTGCGAGCAAGATGTTTTTTGATACCGGCTTCACCAGCATAGGGTTTGGTCTTGTTGGCCTTGTGAGCACTTTTAGCTTCTGGGCCACGTGCACCCGGCATCCTTTGATACGACTTTTTACGACTGAACATATCCGTAGGGTCGGCAGCGAAGCCAAATTGAGACTTGCTTTCACGGATGCGAGTAGGCTGGAGCGGCGTTTTATAGGCATCAAGGTCCTGGAGAGCGCGCGTCGCTTTGTTGACGGGACGAGCTGTAGAGGTATGAGAAGGAGAATACGAGAGCGAAAAAAAAACGAATGGACCTTTGAGCTGAGTCGAGGGTTGGGTACAGAAAAGAAGGGAAGCCGAACTGTGTTGTCGGACGGGAGATTGAGTCTTTACAGCATATTTAGTTGGCGCCACAAAATACTATTTCGATGAAACTCACCCTGCGATGGTCATCAGCAATATCTCCCAAAGTAGGCAAGGTTCTGCTGGTGGTACTGGCTTCGACGGTGGGGGTACGAACAAATACCGGTTTAGAGCCGAGAGAATTAAGAGTGGGTGGCTCAGAAACCTCGCGAGGAGGCTGCGGGGTCATCGAGGTACGCATGCGGAACAGGCCACTGTTCGCACGAGGAAGGGAGGTGTCGCGGGAGAAATTGAGAGGACGTATGAGAGACGAGCCAGCCGGAGGCTCCATCGACTGGTCACGAAGGGCAAAAGAGGAGGCATTGCGCATGGAGACGTCACGGTTCAGGCGCTGACTGAAGGAGCTGGACTGGGGCGGATCTACGGACATGGTTCTAAGGCTGCTGCTGAACTGGTTGCGGAGGGGAGAGAGGGTGGTACGCGGTTCATTACGGGGAATATCGGCAGTAGGCAGGGGACATTAAGTGAGTGTATGCCAGGGTTGGTGTAGACGTTTGGCTGGTGGTTAAAGGCGGCTGCGGGGGGATCGAGATAGGCGCTCAGGCGGTATTGTGGCTGCCTGTCTGGACTCTTTCTCCGCAACTTTTTGGCCGGCGCCGGACCATCCTCCATCATCGCCACAGCCGGCTCATTCTGCCCTCCTTCGACTCGCCTCCGTTTGCCCATGTCGTCCTTGGAGTCATCAAACTCGTCGGGCCCGCCGCTGAAAAGGCGCGACAAAGGAGCAGGAACAAAGCTCTGAAGTGTCGAGAATAACGACGAGCTTTTTCTGACCAACCGCCGCGCAGAGGGCGTCTTCTGCGACCGCCTGCGGCTCTCGGAGCCGTTTGAGCTGGACCAGGACATGGTGGCGAAACAAGGATGATGGTCACAGCTGTGACCGTTACATATTTCCATCTGATGGTTTGACGTCAGGCTGCTTTGAACCGCGTCCCTGCCTGTCATTCTCCATCATGTTGCAGAGCGCGTCGAAAGGGATGCGCTCCGCCGTCGTCGTCGCACGACATAGCGCCCGCCTATTCTCCAATGTCGCTCAGGTGCGTCGCATCAGCCTGTTGCTAACACGTCGTTTGACAGTTGGCAAGGCAAAGTCAGGCTGTGTCTTCGTCGACTCAGTCTTCCCTATTCAGGTCGGAAGATTTGAGTGAGTATTTGTTCTGCAATAATACATTCTGTGTACTAAATAGTCCCAGTGTACGTCGATACATCGGTGACCTCAAAGAGGAAGGGCTCCTGCACGCTGTCCGCGCTCGCTTCGCTGCCGTCAAAGCGCACAACTTTACCATCACTTCTGTCGAACCTCATCCTAAGGATGGCGGTGTCTTTGTTCGCTTCGACTACAACGCTACCGATGACTCTGATGCCCTTCGTACTATAGAACATGACCTAAGGCAACAACTCAAGCAGGACGGTGCTCTTCCATCTTGGTTGGGTCTGGGCACACACGCAGGCCAAGTTTGGCTGGTCAAGGGCACTCCTTGGAAAGAGGTATGTTTTCTTTCTCATCCCGTATCGCATGCTCTCAATCACAGAGCAGGACATGAATAGATACGCGTCGCGTATCCTCAAAGTATCGTTCGAAGGTCCAGATGTTCACGAAGAAGTATTATATGGACTTCTACGCGTAACTCGTTATTCACCGTTCTCTGCGTCTCTTCCTGACCGCGTTTTCTAGCCCTATGGCCGCATCGGAGAGCTTTCGGAACCAAAACCAGTTCCTGCTGGCACTCCGCGTTCAGCTACGGTGACATTCCGAACCACTCGTTCGGCTGCTATTGCGCGCAACGTCTTGCATGGTCTCAGCGTCCAGTCTGGATCAACGACTTCTACAAAGTTACGCACAATGTACGAAGACCCAATCCAAGGCCACGCTGTACGAGATTGGATCTCTAGTCACCCCAGGATCGTACTCCCCGTCCTTCTTACGCTCCTAGGCACACTCACGTACACTATATTTGATCCTATACGGGCATTAATGATACAAGCAAAAGTGGAAGACTGGTTTGAATTCCGGGGTACGTCTCTACTTTTGGGAACAGGCAGGACCTTATCTCTCCCTTAGAAAACAAGATTTATCAATGGCTGAGAACCAACACATACGATAGAATATATACAACAACCCCACTCTCATACGAGCCCGATGTCTGGAAGGAACGACAAGAAGCTGCTGAAGCAGTCAAGACATACCTTAGGGACTTACCCAGTAAGGCATCATCGACCGCGGGACCCCCACATAACCTTCCTTCTAGCCACCATTGCATTTATTCATGGACCGCAAGGAAGTGGAAAGACCACTATGTTGAAGAACGTTCTACGCGGCAACGAAAGGTGCATCGATTTATTGATCTACGAGCGGAAATCTTATGAGGGTAGGAAAACTTTGGTCGTCGATTGTCGACCACTGCTCAAGGCAATATCCGATACACAACTGCTCAAGGCATTGGCAAATCAAACAGGCTACTGGCCCCTCTTCTCATTTCTCAACTCTGTCAACCACCTCATTGACCTCGCCAGTGTAGGCTTGATAGGTCAGAAAGGTATACAGTCTTGACCTTGTAGTTTAATTCGTTCTAACACTCTCCGCAGCGGGTTTCAGCAGTTCTGTGTCAGACCAACTGCACGATATTCTTACCGTCACTACCGAAGCGCTTAAAAACGTCAGCTCATCACACCGCAGCCATATTCGCAAACAGATGAAAGAGGAAGAAAAACAGCAGTCGCGCAACCTAGAGAGTGCTCGTCGGGAAAGCAGCATAAGGAAAGGCACTTGGCATGACGGTCGTCTGGATTGTGTTGCAGGTAACGGCGTCATGAGCGAGCTCGGCATCGGAGATGAGCTTTTTGGCGACGGCGAAGAAGTCGAGGTAATATCGGAGGTCAAGGAAGACGAACGTCAGAAGCAGAGGAGTGCCGAAGATGTTGAAGCTGTTGAGAGTTTACCGATTGTGATCGTACGCAACTATGAGTCGAAAGGAGGCGCGAGCAAGGACGAACTTATGGCCGTGATTGCTCAATGGGCGGCAAATTTGGCTGAGAGTCAGGTGGGGAATAATCCAAATGCCTTGTGCTCACGACTGATTTGCTTGAAAGATTGCACATGTCATTGTTATAAGCGACAATCGGGAGAACATGAAGCGACTGACCAAAGGTTTGCATGACTGTCTGTTTTCAGCACGGTTTCTGATTTATTTGTTGTCAGCCCTCCCTACCAAGCCGTTGAATCTCATAGCACTGGATGATGCGGACTCCAAGAGTGCACTTGCTTTCCTACGACAGAAGCTAAAGGATGCTGACATCGATTTGAATTTCTCACGAGAGCAAACAAACTACATTGAGCGTTTAGGTGGAAGAGCAAGTGATCTCGAGAGCGTTCGTTTTCTGTTCATCCTCTCTCGACGCGATCTCAGTTCCTCGTTTAGTTGATTCATAAGATGCGCAGTGGTCAGGCCGTGGAAGAAGCTGTAGAAGATATCATCAACAGGGGCGTTGGCGAGATCCAGAAAAGCGCATTTGGAGATGACGCGGAAGATGCAAAGACTCTCCCTTGGACGAGGGAGCAAGCTTGGATTGTAATGAAGAAACTTGCAAGTCAACCTGAGGTACCTTTGAAGGCATATTCTACTGTCTGTGCACTGACCTCTTATGTAGATTGCGTACTCAGAAGTTCTCCTCGACTTCCCATTCAAGGGAGACGAGACTCCCCTTCGCAATATGGAACACGCTGAGCTTATAGCAATGGGAACCCACAATGGTCTGTGGACTCTACTATAGTGCTTCGCAGACTGAACCTGTCATCCAGGTCGTCCTTCTACTATCAAACCCGGCAAGCCTATTTTCCGATACGCTTTCCAGCGTCTCGCTCAGGGTATGTTTCTGCCGTAGCCATCCTTCCAAGCTTACCGTTGCCTAGATCCTATCTTCCAAGCAACTCAGGACCTCGCATTCAACGAAAAGGTCATCGCGGGTGCTGAGAGCAACGTCAAAGCCTACGAGGATGAGTTGTTGAAGCTCAAGGACATGGGGGCGGATACCGGTTTTTGGGCGTCTATTGCGGGAACGTCGACTCTGTCGCAACGCGCGAGATATCTGCTGGATAAAATCAGGTTGTATCAGACGAAGATTGAGAGCTTGGAGAGGAAGAATGCGGGCCTGAAGAGGATACTTGCCAACGTGGGCAGCAAGGCAGTGTCTGGACGGTAGCGACCTTGTAATTTACCTCGTGTGTAGTGGATTCGAGTATCACGACTCATTTCGAAGATAGATGCGGAGAACTGCCAGTAACTCTGCTTCGATGTACTACTAGGGTCCGTGTGAAAGAGATGGAAAGCGCGTCGCGGTATTTGTCGCTATTTATGCCCAACCTCCCCGCGACATTCACCAGCCTATATCGCCTTGCTCTGCGCACCAGCTCAGCCGCAGTCCTCCACACCAGCTATGCCGTAAAGCCGCTCCGCCGCGTCTGGCGCACGCCTTTCGAAAATGCCGCCCGAGTAATCCACAAACTCGAAAAGAACCCTTCTCCAGAAATCAAAGCCGACTTGGAATTGTGGCTAACGACATGGGAACGGCGAGGTAATTACCTCTACCCTAACCAATTCGCGGACTAAGAAAACGTGACGGCAGTGGAAGGCACGCTAGCGCTGCTCTACAACTCGTCCCAATCGCGCGGTCTCCCGCACGACGTGACGCGCAACCTCGTCTCCATGATGCGCTTCTACGTCAGCGACACCTCGGCGAACCGCCTGCCGTCGTGGAAGCCCGATCTCGCAGTGAACGCGCCCGAGTACAAGATCCAGATTCCCAAGATGGCGCCGACGAAGAGGCGGGAGTTTGAGCAGCTCTCGCACCAGCTCGCTGTTGGGAATGCGTTTGTGGCGATGAACAAGGTTGTGAGGATGGCTGAAGGGAGGGATGGGCTGGTGCTGGGGACTGCCAAGTTGCAGAGGAAGGTTTACAAGTGACATCTGCCATTGTCCAGGCATAGCTATTTCGTCGGGTTCGTCGATAGTGGCGGCAGTGCACTATAACATTCACCGATATACGAATTCGAATAGTCCGTACCTTATCGTGCGCTCGATTGCAGCGTGGTGCACCAGTGTTCCTCGTATTATTGTACATGAATACGGACGAGTATAGAGTTTATAGCATCGGTGTCAGTCTTTATAAATAAACAATGACTAGCGTCGATCACGACTCTTGTACTTACCTTCATTAGCCTCGAGCACGTCATGCTCACAGGTATCTCAACACGTACATTTATCCTAACATTCGTTGGCATTGACTCACTCTCTCCGCAGAACCTTGTCCAAACTGCGGATTTGACGCGTCAGCCCAATCGCCTCGTCTCTGTGACCAACCATCACCATACCAGCATCTCCTGGGCTCTGCTTCCTCACCTTTTCCAAGGGTGACACCCGATGCGGCACGCAAAGAGACACAGTCATTCATCTCCGAACTCCGTCGCGACCTCGAAGCGGCCAATTTGCGCATTGAACGGCTACGGAATTCCCTGACGCTCGCGGAGACATACCGAGACTCCATCATTGAGATGAGAGATGCGCATATTGCACTCGTCTCTCCTGTGCAAGACATTCCTCCCGAGATCTTGTCCGCAATCTTTTCCTTTACGCTCGATACGCCTTTCGATGCTCTCGATAAGACAGGCTTAACGTGTCCTTGGCTGTTAGGAAGGATCTGTAGGCAGTGGAGAGACGTTGCGTGGACGACCCCGGCGCTTTGGTCGTCCTTCCAGATGAGCAAGCCGCCTGCCTTGACGAATACGGGGATGTCACGATGCGTAGATCGCGTCAAGGACGTGCTGGGTCGTTCTGGAGAGGCTCCTCTTTCCACATCATTCATTTTTATCCCCGAGTGCCTAGAGCCCTTTGCGGGCATCGCCTCACGTCTTTGCGATCTCCATATTGTGTGCTCGCTTCGCAAAGACTGGCGTTCCTTGCAAGGCTTTGATTTTAGCGGTTTAAGGAGATTATCTATCCATACCTCCAGTATGGGAACATCCGATAAGGTCTATGTTGATATCTCTCGCACAGCTCCCCAACTACAGGAGGCTGAGCTCGTTCTCGATGGTTCCATTCCGCCTTCTCCCAACGCCATAATCCTCCCTTGGTCCCAGTTGACTAGGCTCAAACTTTGGGCTTATGATGGGACCACCCTAAGAAACATTTGTCTACATGGTTTCCCGCAGTGCACCCGACTCGTCACTCTAGACGTTACCAGTATATTACATGATGACCCACTCATGGGCTCTGCTATCTCGCTCCCCGACCTACAGTCCATTAAAATCATGTTCCTCTCCCAACTAGAGCCCCTCAGATGTGTATCACTCCATACCTTGGAGGCTTGTCTGGATTACTTTGAATTTGATTCTATCCAGCACCAGGCAGAAGACTTCTTCACAGCGTTCCTCCTACGATCTCAGTGCACAATATACCAACTGAAGCTTATGATCCGGGAACGTCGTTGGAGATCAGTGCACACAGTTTCATGGAACATATTCAGCGCTTGTCTTCCTCACGTCACCGAGCTGGAGCTTAAGAGCGCGCGCCTGCGCCGTCACAGCAATGAGCTATTCGCGCATCTTGAATATGGTCCAGCGCAGCGTCATTTCCCTCGCTTGGAATCGTTGACGCTCGAGACTCGTGATGAATGGCCTCCAAATGCAGAAGCGGTTTTAATCCGCGCCATAGAATCTCGGAGGCACGGTGTTTCTGGCGATCAGGCTTCTTGTGCCAAGTTGCGCCGTATTCACATCAGATATGTTTGGCGGCATCACGTCATCAAGCACACAAAGAAGGTGCTGGACTTGGGAGACGTTTCGTTGAAGTGGAACATTCATCTCTTGGATTGTTTGACGGAGATGGAGAAGGATGGCTTGAATGTTGAAATAGGTGCGGTTTTCGTGCACACCTGTGAAGCGGTTTCTAAGAATTGAGATTAGAGAGGATTCATGATCCGTCGCCGTTGGAAGTCGCGGCTAAAGGAACTCCTATCGACTGATATATGTTATCCGTTAAATGCGCCACATCACATAGATGACCGCGAAATAAAGAAGTACGAGTAGTTGTCCATCCAGACGAAGGTATTTACTATTGCTGAAAGTTCAATGGTAATGGTTACGACGTGTACAAGCGTCTTCATCTGTCCGGAACATGAACGTGTTCCGCGAATGCATATTGCAGTCTGTATGAAGAAGATATTTGATTGTTAGCGCTTATGGGAGGGCAACCGCCTACAGTATCAATATAACTGGTTCGGCACTATGCATCTCCTCGTTGTACGGTCGTGCTCCGTGAATGCTATAGAATAAGAGTCTGCTGAGTTAGTAACCATAGAATCCAAGTTCCCAGTTTGAAAGACTTCGACTCGGCGCAGACGTTCCTCGAAGATGCAATCACATCTCGGTCTCCGAACAGTTGGTTCTGCGTACAAATATGGTGCACCTTGTTCAGAATGCATACAGGGATGAAGGATCAAGGGGGAATATGTCACAGAGTCGCGTGACCCATTGTGACATGCATTCTTAACCACAACAAAGCGCCCAAACAGGTTGAATTATGGACAATGCGTCTGCCCCGCTCAATGGAAGCCGGAGGACAATGGTTGCCATCATCAATTCTTGTATATAAGGCTGGCTAAATGCAGAGTGGAATACCCATTCTGCAGTGCGGATCCACTTGACGAACACGACATCATCTTCTTCGCCCTTCTCCTCTTACGCCCCGTTTAGACTCCATTCCTCACGATCCATTCATCTTTTATAAACATGCACGCCTCTGCTGTCTCTGCCATTGTCTCCTTCCTCACCGACGCCCTTGCGCCTTTCTACGACCCCGCATTTTTGCACGCCGTCCGTATCCACTTGCAGATGTCCCTTCCTGCCCACTTTACATCCTCAGCAGAGCTGAGTCTCTCTGCCACCACAGCCCCACCTCCGGTCCTTTCCCAGGTGCCTCTCGCCTTTGCGCAGTGGATGTTCTTCTTGGGCAGCCAACCCATCCGCATCGTATCATCGGCGACCGAGGTCAAGGCAGTATTCGCCAGCCGAACTGCGGTCCTTTGGAGGGAGGACGGCGAGGAGGATCTTAACGAACATAATATTCCATCCATCGCCCGCCGGAATGCCACTTCCACGCGCGAGACCGTTTACAGGCCTCCCATTCGCATCCCTTCGCCTCCCCTTCGCGCATCTGCTCCCCCTGCTATCATTGATGATGACGATTCCTCGTCAGACTCGTCATCCGACGGGGACTCTGATGATGGATACCTGTCCGAGGACTCGATGACATCCGTTTCCTCCACCCGGTCGGTCTATTCCGTGTCCAAGCCCGTTCATTCGAAGCGATCGGCGCCTCCCACTACCTACCTTTACCAAGGTGGCAAGACCAACGTAGTCACAGGCGGTGTCATGCTCGGCGCGTCGGCGAACAAGCCTGTGGCTTTGAAGCCCTCGTCATGCAACAAGCCCTTTACTCCCGCGAAGGGACAGGCACTCCCCAAAGCCCGTCGCGTACTCCTTGGCCCAGACAGCAGCAACTGGCGCCGACGTGATTAACGAACTACCACCACGCATTTTTTCCCCTTGAAAATCGACAATGACCAGACTACTGTATCTCCTAGATTGTACACTTCGCACCGGACTTTACCGAACTCTTACTTATACATTACATTGTCTATTACATACATCCTCTGCTAGCGGAGGCTTACTATTGTGTATCCCTTCTTTCCTGCTCCAGTTGTACTTACTATACTTACAAACGAACTTTTGAAGAATCGCCATTAGGTAATCGTGGCGTATTTGACTTGTCTTTTCTCCGCGACCAATGCCATGTCCAGCGAATATCAAACAGCTTTGAGCACTCATCCGTCCTTCGATACATGAACTCAGCGACAGCCTTGGTGTGAACGCCTGCCCCAATGGTCTACGGCCCGCGCTCTGGCGCTCACCACCAAACACCTGACGCGCCATCAGCCGCCCAATTAATTTCCTGCCCTCTTCACGCTTCAAGCGACGACGAGAAAGCCGACCAGCAGTTAACCGCCTCGCGCTGACGCATATACCGGCTATGGCGATGTCGAGTGCCCTACATATCTAAAACACGCCCACGACGACGGCGTGTCACTGCGGGAGTACCGGGCGCTGCCCTCCTGAAGACTGGCGCCATTCAGGGTGCAGGACGTTGCCGCCTCCCTTACGTTGTGGCTTGCAGACGGACGAGAATGGCGGAGCAGGTGCGTTGGTTTTATTTTTCCTGTGTGCCATGCCTGACTGGGCGCCATTTAGGCTCGATGCTGAGACAACGCATCCCACAAATCCGCATACACATACCAGTCGCGACAGCACAGCCTGCTTGCTGCGCGGGACCCAGACGGCAACTTCCCCATTGTGTTTCAGTGCGCGCAGCCTTCGCGTCAGCCACATCGCCTACTCAAACCGTATCGCGGTACCTGATCCATCTTATCGTTGCGCGCTGTATGACTTTTTTATGATGCCATCCGACAACATCACCGTCAAGGTTACTGATGAACTAGCGCGAAACGTACGCTTACGGCCCTCAAGCGTTCTCTATATAAAGGTCATAGCGATTTCGATGGCGCTTTTTGCTCCCATATGGATCCTAGGTGCGTTTTCTTCATTTATAAAGTGTGCAAGAAACTGATGAGCGCTTCCAGGTCCAAGATCACACTTTCTGGTGGGCTTCCATCCTTCGCAGTTTGCACTTCCTTTTTGACAAAGCTTAGACTTCGTTTTGTCTGTCTCTCCTGAGCAAGATGGAAAGAGAAACTGAGCTTGGCATTTACCCACAATGATGAACGGGGACTCGAATCCGTCCCACTGGTGCACACAGAGAATGTGTTCTCGCAAATGAACACACGATTCACTGTGTGGGTCCTGTTTGTCCATCGCGATGCCCTGCTGATTCTTATCGCCTTAGACTGGCAATCGATATCCTCGTCATTGCTGTTCTTCGAGTGGATGGCGACGACGTTGAAGCAGAATTTGGATCCGTCTATGTTGACCTCGCGGAAGTGCTCTGTGACGTTTCTGGACCCGGTGGCGTAGCAGGTAAGAAACCAGTCAACTTTGACCCCGCTCGTTTCTCATTATCCTCGAGAATACACTCACACTGTTGTGATGGGGACCGAGTTCGAACACTTACCCCTTATGCAGTTGACTTGTACGGCGACCTCATTTCGCTCTCCCATGCCCCTCATCTCACAGGCCGGGATATGCAACATTTAATTCTTTTTGAGATGTGCACTGGTACGTTCATTCCCTTCCCTTCTGCAAGTCTCCTTTATTAAAAAGTCTGCGCGCAGAGAACGTTGAGGATGCCGATTTCAAAGAGCGTTCCGAGGCACTCAAGAGGCTGTTATACGGAAACACATCCGTCTTCCTTGTCGTCTCCCAGAGCAATTCATAAAAGTCCGTGACAGGTGTCTATCTATGACCTGCTGTGCTACATGTCCAACGATCGTCCTTTCCATTTACGCCAGCCTCTTCAACGATACATTTCGAGCCACGTGCCACCGCCGAATGTACATGCACTCGCGCGCGTTGTATCAAGACTTCGCAGCTGCCGTCGGCTTCGCCAATACTACCGGTCACGCGCAGTATGGTGTTGGCCTCGGACTAAAGTACTTGCCCGATACCGACCCAACAAAGGCTCTCCGCATACAGTCCTTAGGCACGGTCCTTTTCCAGCGCTACCATCAATCCCACGACAAAATCCTCTTAGAGCAGAGTATCATCCTCCTTGAAGCAGTGGAGCAGCTCCGACTGGGAGCATATGCTGGTGATTTCGTCCTCGACCAGTTCTGCCTCTACCGGCAATTGTACTTGGCGTATCACTCTCGTTTCAAGTTGTTGGATAATGTCGCCGATCTTGATATGGCACTCGCGGCCATGAGCAAGGCCATAGAACTCCAGGCTCCTTGGTGGGGTCGCCCCAACAGCTGCCCGAAGCGTTGAAGACATTCGCAGATGGTCTCATTGACCGGTTCATGAAACACGGAACCATGCATGATTTGACCGGGCGATGGAGTGCGTGGAGGAAGCCTT
>JADNRX010001077.1:0-14914 GCA_015501595.1 Hymenopellis radicata | reverse complement strand
CGGCGTGTCGGCGCATGGAAATGGTCGTAATAGTCGTTAGGTAGCAGATTGTAACCCATATGCTGTAGGAAGCGTTTGACCCGCGCTCGGGGAGCCGTTACACGGGTGCTCAGCGGGCCTGGCGTGACGGTTATCGGTATACAATCGTGAAAGGGTTAATCCATTTAACGGGAACAAGACGGGAGAGAGACAGACGAAACAGACTGGAGGCAACGACAATGACAATTCTAACTAACTACTGTGACACGAACAAATGCCTATGTAACCTTGCTTAGTCATCGAACCTCCCACGATTCCGATTCCATGCATTCCTATCCTATCACAGTGCCCCCCAATCGTGGAAGGGGAGATGTAAATGGCCTGGGTTAATTGGTTCGAATGCTCGACTGAAATTCTGACAGGTCAGAAATTTCGCGAAAAAGTTTGAGCCTCTTGCTTGGCCTCTTGATTCCAACAATCAAGGCTCAAACTGTGATGCAACGGCACCTTGTCGGCGTGTCGTTCCTCTTCGATCCGCCACACTTCCGACATTCAAGTTGCTATTGCTCTTCGCGATATCTCCTCACCAGGTTTATGCCAAGTGACAATAGCACCCTAGAGAATCTTGCCATGTCCAGGGGGCAGGAGCGACTACATTAGTAGTACGGCATTGGCTCTCTGTGTTCGCCACGTTATGCTGCTAGCAGATGCAGTAACGGTTCCTCGGACGACAATGATCCTCGGGTGCTGCACTCGCCAACTCGCTTCCTAGAAGCCCCGTGATAATGGCTTCTGCTCGCCATGTAGGCCTTGTTGCTGTTGTCCGATGACAGCACATATCTGCAGCAGTATGGTGTTGGCTCTCTGCGCTTGCTGCTCGCCAACGAGGCTGGTGTAGTAACAGCTCCTGGGCTGGCGCCATCTGACACTGATGATCTCCGGTACTGCAATTGCCCCTTGCCAGTAGGCTGACTTGCCATGCGCGTCAGCCTTGGTACCTAGTACCCCCACAGCCCCCCAAATTAGAAGTGAATTCGCTGCACAGTGCACGGATTTGCTTCTGATTTCCAAAAAGTTAGCTCGGAAGAGCAGTGGCCCCCCAGACAACGTATGCATGCCATCATTGCTCGTGATGTGGAAAAAAAAATGGCGCAAAAATCAAGGCGAGTCACAATTAATTGACCGCTGTCATGGTCGTAGGCACGGTGATTCACTCTAGAACCCGAAACGTCTCTCCTGGAAGTAGGTTTGGATGGGCCGAATCATTTCTCTTCGATAGCGGAGCTACAAGCTCAACACTAACAATACTGTACGGCAAGAGAGCTAAAGCTCAATCATGCGGTGTCAGCCTTTAAACATTTGCCCCCCAGACCACGGGAAGGGTTCCAAACATTCGAACACGCAGTCGGTAGACAGCTCTCATTGTGGATTCCAAGTCATGGCGAGGCTGTCCTAGTTACGGCGAATCGGTACTGTAGTACCGTATGCCACGTAGTGCTTGGCCGAAAGAAATGTCGACAAATTCAACCTGATAACTTTTTTGATTGGAGCAGAGGAGCTATGAGCTCAACAGTGCAATAATACAAGAGAGCTACGAGCTTCATCTTGATGAGTTTTCCAATCTCGATGCTACATATTGAGACGAGACACTTCAGCCCAATCTTGTCGTTCCAGCTCAAGAAGTTGACCAAGAATACGCCCAGAATGTTCGGTACCAAGTACACCAAACCTACGAACACCCGACTGTTTGGGATGCGCGCCGCAAGAGTCACTCCTGTCCAGATTGTAACAATTTCGACGACGCCGTCGATGCAGCCCAGATGAGAAGTTAAAAACCACATCGATGTTGGAGAGTCCGGGAACATGAACCAGAAAGTAATGGCGTGGCACATGAGCGTGACGGTGCGTGAACAATGAGATGACCCCGGACGAAGCGCCGTTCATACTTGATGTGTCGTCTCCAATTTCGAGGAACGACAAGGAACTGGATGATGAGCCAAGTAGTCTTGGTGCAAGATTTTGAATCCGCGGCGGGCAGCGCGAAATTAAAACCGACGACATCGTGCTCGTAGTGCCGCCCGACTCGTTGCATATGCGCAGATGATTGAGGGGCCACCTGGGCTTGAGCCGCCGAACATCCATCACGTCAGAGGCACGAGCTCTAGAGAGACGAATGGCCTTGTAAAACAAGACACCAGCAACATCACAAATGTTTTGCCCTCTGAAGACATAGGAGAGCTATAAGCTTCATCCAGTTGTGAAAATCAGAGAAGAGCAGAGAAGCTGAGGGCTTCGACTTGTCGGTATCGGCGAGAGAGCTAGAAGCTTCATCTCGCTCGAGATACAGGAGCTGAAAGCTCATTGTGCCAAATCAAGAGAGCTAGAGCTCGATCTTGCTGGATCATATCGGAGCTGAAGCTTCATTCCTTGGAATTTTGATAAGGACACGCAAGTGGTGTTGGCGTTACAATGGCGACGCGACACAGCTTAGCTGAAGTAGCAGCATTGGTATAGCAATGGACAAGGTTGTAAAGGTACAGCAGAGATAGGCATCAGACATGAATGTCGTGACCAACGACACGTCCCGTCAACGGAATGGCGAATTCACACAGAGAGGTCGTCGCGGCAACGATGAAGGTCTGTACATCGGTGAAGGTCGTTCGAGTCCCTAGTGGTACGGTATCGAGTCCACATCAGAGGGGTTGTCGTCCGCAAAGGTCTGGACATTGTGAAAAGTCAAGGCTTCGAATCAAGTTCGACGTCGCGCCAATGAGTTAGAGCTTGTGAAAGACAATGTCAAAAGAGTCGGAACGAAGCCGACTCAAGTTCAAGAACAAGTACCGTGAGCTTGAGAGCGGTCGCATCCTGATGACGGCGCATTCCGACGTTGTCGAGAAGGGGGCATCAAATACGAGTCGGACGGCGGCGCAGATCCACAAGGTCGAACATGGCGAGAGCAGGAGGGCCAGATGGTCATTGGTAGCTCTAGAAGAAGTACTGCGACTCGACTTCAAGGACATCAGGCAAACTTGATGATGCAAGACGGCGGTGTCACAAGGATCGCATCAAGTCGGACTTGAGGGCGGGACCAACATCGTTGAACTCTGAGCCCGATGCTTCATTGTGGTCAAGACGATGAGTCGAGGCCAGTCGGATAGCGCTTGTCGGGAGGTGTGACAACAACGACGACGGACAAGAGTGTGAAGAGGAGCAAGTCCATGGTCGTCGTGGTGGAGAGGAGAGAAGATCGGGAACATTCCATCATTGATTATTTTCACGGACCTCGACGAATGTCAGAGCGGCACGCAATCGTGGTTCGGACGATGGAGATAGGCCGTCAAGAATTACATGTATTCCAGCTGCGCAGAGCTGAGTTGACAATAACACCCTTGTTTGGTCTTCATTGCCAAACACCGTTACAAGTGCAGAACGAGCCTGGAGTACGGTAGTAGGAAGCGGAGGAGGAATACCTCAAAAGGTAGGCCATAATATGTGACTCGAAATGAGAACGACCAGCTCCCAAGGGTACATAGGTTGAGGTAGTCCAAGGAGACTCAAGAGTGGCGAGAGAGCTAAAGGCTCCATCCCATCTGTGGCACGAGAGCTACAAGCTGCATCGTGCTAGGCTCAAGAGAGCTAAAGCTTCATCTTGATTCGATGCATCGGAGCATCCATAAGCAGCCAGACTGAGTTATTAGATCACCAGACGCGTATCATGGTCACTGGAAATTCCATGGACGGCGACGAGCTCCTTCGTTCAAACAGTATTGATACTGATGTACTACGGCACAGATCCAGTTGTCGACGTCGATGGAAAGACGAATCCCAGTGATAAACTTTCCCGGCGTCGCCTTCGCCATCCCTATCACCCGCTCAGACGGGTAATATTTCATATCCCACCCTCTAACAAACTCATCAACACGAGGGATTCGGCAAGACCGTAAAGTCGACGTGAACGAGGACTAGATACTCCGGCAACAAATGGTGGAGTCTGCGATAGATGGTCATCATGGCCTTTAGCTTGTTGGGGTTATCGTATATCTCCTATCGGCGAGAGTCCGGAATATGAAGGTGACAGTTCCCCATGAACGAATGATATAGCGGAATGGGAAAGTGGACCACTAAGGGAAGAAGAGGATGGGTATGGCGTATTGGGTGGACCAAGCGACGGATGCAAGGGTAAGCGAGACGCCGTTGTGTGATTGGTGGTCCAAAAACGGCCAATGCGTCCAGTTGAAATCATCTTTTGCCGCACCTTGACAGAACCGAAAGTCTGCATCTCGCTGGGATAGACGTACTATCGCCAGTCCCCAATGACGTTCATCCATTCGTGGTTTCCGAGATGGGAAAGCACGGTGCCGCCCCTGGCTTGCGCCTGTTCCCGTAACGTGTTCATAAATGTAAAGAGCTTGATGGTATCACCTCTATCGATGATATCGTCTGTCTGCACATAGTAGTCCACGACGCCAGACCACGCGCCCTTGTCGTCAGTGACACCAGAGAACTGCAGCACTTTGCGAGCATTGGGGAAATCGCCATGAAGGTCGCCGACTGAGACGATATGCCGTGTATAAGGCCGAGGGTCATCGTACGAGTCCTTTACAGGTATAAATGGGACCTGCCCTAGTGGAGTTTGCTATGTCAACAAGAATGCCTTTGCCGCGATGTTGTAGAGGAAGACACTGTACGCGGCAGCCGCGACGAGTAAGAAAGTGGAGAGTCGGTGAGTCATTGTATGCCGAAT
Source organism: Hymenopellis radicata (assembly GCA_015501595.1). NCBI lineage: Eukaryota > Fungi > Basidiomycota > Agaricomycetes > Agaricales > Physalacriaceae > Hymenopellis > Hymenopellis radicata. The sequence goes on along the minus strand of JADNRX010001077.1, from coordinate 10,191 downwards.
ACAAACTAGCTGCCAGCACTTGAAGTGAGATGGCAGTCCGCCGGATGATGGTGACCAAATCGTAACGATAAACCATTCGTCTTCCATGGGCGACATAAGCCTTGGATTCCCAGCCGCCCATTGACACTGCAGCTCCAAGTATTGTTTCCGGTTTCTCCTCGCCAGTCGGCTTTGGCCCATTTGTGGAGCAAAATACGCGTAGTACTGGCACCCTGAACACCACATATCTTTTGCGCTGCGCAAGAACTTTTGAGTAACCGGGATTCGCAAAAGCCTGGCTCTTCGCGATCCTATAAACTGGCCGGAACGATGAGTATCTCTTCGTTGTTTCCTGTAATCGAAGCCACACATCGAGTAAGGGACCACGACGCGTTTGAACCTCCTCCATGGACGACACCTTCCTGACCGACCTCACCGCTCGCCATAAGACATTTCGGTACACGGTCATCAACGTGATGATATCCAGAATTGCAACCAACACCGACTCTACGGTCCCAGTGGTGGTCGCGAGGGTCGACTGCGGGCCAAATTAAACCTGCGCCTTGATGACGATCCTGGAAAAGTCGAAGGCGGACGGCGGGCTGACAGCACATTCGAAGGTCGTGTTCAAGGTTGTCGTGAATTTAGAACAACGAATCCCGATGCCACGAATATCGTAACAGTAGCATAACAAGTTTCAGAAACAAGGTCCTAGGCCTAGGGTGGCGCGAGTCTAATTCAGCGCTAGAGACATACGCGCAGTGCCTGCGGTAGGACGATGCTTGAAGACAGAGAACCAAGCAGTTCGCGTCGCGATCGAAGAAGCCTGATTCCTCTGATTCCTGAAGCACGATGGTTCGGTTCAAGATTCCGAGTTGACACCATCAGCGGGGGTGACCAAAAAAGGTAAGACGTCGAAGATGGGACCGTCTCGCAAAGGTGTCAAGGGGAAAGGGAAGGTCTTTGGTATAGACTCGATCTTAAGCCGTTGAACCATGAGTGAGAGCGCCATGGATAATTTGCCTGTCGTGACACATAACTCTCGCTTGAGCACCCCTTTCGCCCCCCAGACCAGCGCTGACTGAGTTCGTTGGTGGTCTTAAGGGTAGGTGCTCAGAATGAGCCTGGAGTACAGCGACATCAATAGGAAGTGTAAGAAGAACACGACTCAAGAGTAGTGAGAGAGCTAAAAGCTCATCCCGTCCATGACACGAGAGCTACAAGCTTCATCGTGCTGGAAGAGGGCTAAAGCCGACTGAGTTGTTCGATCCCACACTGTCCAGATCAACCGTTACAATCGTCAAGTTGACGGACATGACTGAAAATTCCTCAAGATGTTGACTAGGTGGATGCCGAATCTTGGAAGCCGCTGCTGAGGATAATGTCGCAGACAGCGAAGGCGACGACTGTGTTGTAAGATGACGAAGTTGACGATAACTTCCGACAGCATGAGCCTGCCTTTGGAAAACCATGTCAGGTATGAGAGAGCTAGAGCTCATCTCGCAGAGAGCTAAAGCTCATCTTTTAGGAATGCAAAGTAGCTTCATGGGAGAGCGATGTTGAATTGGAGAGTCACGACTACATGCTCCAAAAGTGCCGAAGACCGTCGTCTATACATTACGCGTCGCGATTCAGAATGATTCGTTAGATCCCAAAGGTGTGCGTCGAGCGGTAGCGTCAGGCATCAACGAAAGCTTGACGACGGTAATCCCACAAATTCTTGATCCTAAGAGTCAGCGTTAAGATTCGTAGAGTCAGCGCGGCACGTCAGACGCGGTGTCAAAATAGTTGGTGCTGAGGACTGGAGATCTTGAACTATGGAACGAATCCAATTGGAGAGCTTAGTACGGAGAGCTAGAGCTACATCCTGTTACAGCTGAAGATCAGTCTTGTGTTGGCCACCTTATGCCTCACGCGGGGGGAGAGCAACTCGTTTTATTGAAGAAAACAGCCCAAACATCCAGTCCAAAGCCTCAAGTCTAACACACCATACTACTCCATATCAGGCCGTCAACTGTCCAAGCAGTCCAGTACTCGGCGTGTAAGCGTCGCAGTCATTGAAATCGTAGCGTATCAGGAAAACACCGTCAGTAATGTTGGGGCAGGCTTGGTAAACCCAATGGCTACTGAAGATCGATGTTGTCGGAGGGACGATGATGTCGTCCGAAACTCGTCACCCTCGTCCTGCTAGTCCTAGAAAATGCGACAGCCAATTGAAAAGAGCGAAAACCTTGAGCCTAATGGCGGCGTCAAGACTCGTCAAGTCAGGATGTCGGCTGCCAAGTTGACGCTAGAAGTAGCACGAGGCGCGATCATGGTTGTACGAGACTCGAATGCCGCGAGCTGGACAGCAGGAGCGTAGAACATGAAGGCACCTGCTGGAGGTGGAACGAAGCCGATTCAACTGTCCGAGAAGACGAGTTACACTGCGTAGCCTGGGTGAGAGGGTAAAGATAACCCCAGGAAGTGGAAGGGGTCTGCTATATAGGACTCTGTGTCAACACCAGCGGCACAACAGTCAGTGGATAAGGCTCGAAGATCAGGCATCAGGCAGTACAAGCCTGAACGTCCAGATGCTGTAAGTGAGAGTCCGCATAACATCGGCGGCTAGCAAGCGTAATCGGACAAGGAGGGATCGGATGGGTCTGACGCAAGGCTCCGGTCACGGCGATAGTCGTACGAAGCTGGAAGGCTGCAAGCCGGATAAACAGCGCTGTCGGTTGGGTATCGGGGGTTTCGGCGACCGATGAGTCCAGATAAGTCGTCCTCGACATGGTTGCTTCCTGGCGCACATGAGCGTGAATTATCCATGCGCTGTAAGGTAACAGCCAAGAGAGTCAAAGACTTGTGGTCCAAGTAGTCTGGCGGCGCGAAGCACATCGTCAAGCCACCAAGTGCCAATTAATCCGGCTGGTAAGGGTGCTGTTGAATTGGCGCCGTGAGCGGTACAGAACGTCGCGCCGACAATGATGGGACAAGGCCAGAAGCACGATACCGTCCACCACAACACTGTAGGTTAACAGCGACGCGGGATACAAGAGCGCGATGATGATCCTGCGGAATGAGCGGGAAAATGAAGGCGCCGGCAGCATGATTCACGTCGGAGGCTGGGTCAAGTTGATAGCATTTCCGACAGCATGACCCTGCGAATACCATGAGAGGAGTCTGGTACGAGACTCCGTGTAGACATCGCCAGCTTCGGTAGGCGGATGACGGAGTATACAAGCCTGCAGTGCTGATGCGCCCACAAGAATCGTAAGGGTTTGAATTCGAAGCGTGAATGCGAAGGCGCCGGAACAGGCGATGCAAGCAGCACGACCTGCGCCAGTCGATGAAGGAGACTGAGAGGCAACAATGCAGTGAGTATCCGTTTCCGGATGGTATTGATGTCGCGACGGCCCCGAGACGGTAACGAAAGTGTCCAGTGAAGCGGCGTGAAGTGCGAGGTCGCTGAATAGCGGGGATATGAAGGTACCGGTACGACGCTTGACGAGAGGCCTGGAGCTAACATGCAAGTGGGATGCGTAAGGACAGGCCAAGTTGAGGTCGCGACAGATACACACGATGGTGCAGACAGGTGGTCAGAGACTAGACATTCCGAGCCAATCCTGGCAGTTGGTACGCGAATCTGGATGACTATAGGACGACACTTCGAGGGAAGCGTGCACGGGGATGCGAAGACGCGTACTGAGTGGAGACCGTAGGTGATACATGGGTCGTGATGGCCGTGGCGCTTGTAATGGCCGTGGTGCGAGCATGGGAGCGACACACTTGACCATGCAAGGTGTACGAGAGAGCTAGAGCTGCATCTCGTAACATGTGGCATGAGAGCGACACGCTCGACCATGCAAGGTGGGAGAGAGCTACAAGCTTCATCTCCAAGAGAGCTAGAGCTCATCTTTTAAGAGCGCAAGGGAACTGGAAGCTCCACGATGCGAATGCCGGGAGCTAGCAGCTCAACCGGACTTGGTATCCTCTGGGAAGCGGTGAAGTCCCGGGTGCCCCCACCACTGTGAATCGCGCGTCCGATTCCACCCAGTTCTAGGACCTCTCCACTTGGAGGATACGTGTATGACCTGTCGGAAGGTCGCGTAGCCGAGGCGCGGCGTATCAGCGCGTGAGACGCGGCGTGTCGGCGCATGGAAATGGTCGTAATAGTCGTTAGGTAGCAGATTGTAACCCATATGCTGTAGGAAGCGTTTGACCCGCGCTCGGGGAGCCGTTACACGGGTGCTCAGCGGGCCTGGCGTGACGGTTATCGGTATACAATCGTGAAAGGGTTAATCCATTTAACGGGAACAAGACGGGAGAGAGACAGACGAAACAGACTGGAGGCAACGACAATGACAATTCTAACTAACTACTGTGACACGAACAAATGCCTATGTAACCTTGCTTAGTCATCGAACCTCCCACGATTCCGATTCCATGCATTCCTATCCTATCACAATACCACTGTCGTGTAGATCGTCCAACCATTTCCTGATTGTGGTCCTAAAAAGGTATTCTGAAGAAGAGAAAAAGAAAAACTGCAACAACGTACTGCATGCCGCGACCGATGCTCTTTTGTGCCGCGAGAGACCTATCGCACACCTCCAGTAGCAACAATCCGAAATCAGATACCCCACTAGACTCAAAGTAGCCGAAACATTGAGGAATCCCGATGTGGTTGGTTTGACGCAAGTACATATACCAAGCGGCTTCCTCGCGTAGTTTCTCAGTATCGTTGTGGCCGTGTGCGAGTTTGGCAACAAAATAGTTGCCCATGTGCTGATTCTCGTCGGGTTGCCAGAGGTTAGCGAGAAAGGTGTTCTTGTCAAATTGTGTCCGGATCATGATCTCTGCCTTTTCGAAGTTGACAGGAGCCTTGTCGTCGACTAGAGCACGAAGTAAATAGTATCTGGGAATGGTAAATGGCTGATCTAGGCCGTTTAAGAGGGAGAGACCGGTCGACCATCGGAGGGTTACTTCTTGCTGTCTGCGAAGGAAGCCACCTAATTGATGCATCTAGCGTATAGTCAATATAGATGAAATCAGGGAAGGATGAATCAACAAACATGACAACGCTATAAGTGTTGGTGAGTTCAACGGTTATGAATTAGCATTGGGCGTCACGTACAAGATGTGATGGAATTTCGGGAGCAGCTTCTTTTGGATGTCTTGTCCTCGGAATGGCCTCGGGGAGATATGTGGAATCGATGTCGAAAAACTCGTCCGCATGTTTCGGAATTTCACCACGGAGTCTCTGGTCCCGAACAATAGAGCTTCTTTCCTCGATGTCTTCAAGGGTGGCAAGCATCATACCAGCCTGAACTTTGAGGCGGGATTTCTCTTGTGGCACGTTCATGACTTTGGACAGGTACAGGCTTTGCATGTCGCGCCTGCGAACCCCAATGATTTTCTTGTTGCCGGTGAAGAGAACACCGTACGTGGCATCAACTGCTACCAACTCGGAGTACCACTATAACGAGAGGTTAGCAGGGGCACCATGCAATCTGGTCCAATGCTTACATCTTGGAGAATGAAACCTGCCCGCCTAACAAGGGTGTGAGGAACGTTACACGCCGAGGAACGCGTTGCGTTGATGCGCTGCGTATAATAACCCGTACTCTCCAGCATTGCAAGGGTACAGGGAGCATCCTCTGTCATTTCATGACCAGTCTGAGTGACTTCGAGAAAGACATTCTGATGCTTAGTCGAATTACAGCTGGCGTGGGGCGCAGTGAAATTCCCACAAGACGCCCATTTGAATTCCAGGTTGCCCTTGGCCATCTCCGAAATGATGTCCATTAGCTTGCCGTCATCTGCATAATACTCGTCGCCCTTCTTGCCAAACGGATCGCCAGCAGGTACGAATTTCCAGACCATAATAGGTCCCGGCGAGGGTTGACGACGACGTATGCCCTGCATTCTTTCAAAGAGGTTCGAGCAACCCGGCGGCACAGAGTCTCCAGCGAAGTAGGAGGTGTTGGAAATAGAGAGGTACGCTCCTGCGACGGCATGAGCTATTCCATGAGTCTCCTCACGTGCCCAGTCCAAGGCATGCAGGCGAGTTTGTGTACAACGTGGACGCGATCCATGCAGCTGTCTCCTCAGGGAGCGCGCAGGCTTTCCCTATCCCGTTTTCGTCCTCGATTTGGCCGTGATTCATTTTCTCGTAATAATCAAATAGTGGCAGAATGTCGAATTCTACACTGGGTAGATCGGACCCCCGAGCCTCCATGTATCTGTCGACTACCGCCGAAAAGGTAAAGGGTAGATCTGGAGCTTCCTGGACACTCATAAGGATCTGACTTTGACGTAGATGCATGGAGAAGAAGGATGGCGGATTAATCCGCGACTTCACCAACCCAAAATGAGGTGTGGTTAGGTCGTTTCGACGCTTTCGGGTGATTGCGGCTTGTTGCTTCGTTGCGCGTCCCAACGATCGCATGCTTGGTGTACGTGTGTCGTCTGGACCTGATGGGGGCACTAGTTCGGTAGCGGGGAATGTCCATTTAAAAAGCTGGTCGGCATTGGGCGTTGGCACTAGTAGTGAAGGTATCAGAAACGTTCTCGATTACGATCTCGATTAAAAACGTACATGTCAGAGTCGACCCGCTGGAAGGCTTCATAAAGTTTCGCGGAGCCAGCAGTGCTACAAGGCTGTCAGAAGTATAATCGACAAAGGTTTATTAGATACCGCACATGGAGTACTCTCTTCATTTTTCACTTGAGCTATTCGAGGAAGTAGTTGTGCAGAGGAAGAGCCACTGCTCAAAACGCTAGGATCCGCTAGAAGAGGATTTGCGGCGTCGGGTGCAGCGCTTGACTGATTTGAGGCGTCGTCGGATGCTGTACACAATACATGATGTCCACGGATAGTATCTGCGCAAGAGATAACAGCCCTTGGAGCATGGAAGTTGAAGGAGGAGGAGCCAGTTGCCGCAGTGGTGCAGATAAGTTGCTGTTGATTTGTGGCGGGTGTGGCTGCTGGACACGGCTAGAGATGGACGCGAGTATAGAGTATAAAAAATACTCGTGAATAAATGTGTACTCATTGTGCGAGTTAAGAGTATACTCGCGAATGAGTAGAGTAGAGTCTAGAGTATTTGGTGAGTAGTGAATCTACCTCTAGTGCCATGAGTATTCAGTAGACTCATACTCACGAATACTCATCACTTCATCTACATGCAATAGCTCAGCAGATATGCTGTAAGCCTGCTCTACCTTTACCTCTAGTCTCAACAAAAGTTCTTACTAATATAAATACGACTCAATATCCTACTTGCTAGCTTAAATAAATCTGTCGACTGTCTAATTTGGTGAGTATACTTGAGTATACTCGAGTATTTGTATACTCAAGACTCATGAATACTCGCGAGTAGAGTCTTGAGTAGAGTAGAGTCTTGAGTAGAGTCGTGAGTCGTGAGTATTGGTCTTGAGGCATGAGTTATTCGCATGATGAGTATGAATATACTTGAGTATAGGCTCGCATCCGTCTCTAGCTGATTGTGGGACACCGGTTATCTTGACAGGCGTGACTTAGTCAGTAGAATTAATCTAGGGTTACAACTTTTTTGCCTTGTCACCACCGACTGCCTCCGGTTCTGCAAGCCCGCCCCCCGGGATCGACGCGTTCCAACGGCCCCCATTGCGTGAACCTCGGCTCCGACGTCGCGCCTTGACATCTTCTGCCTCCTGCGATGTCTGTCTCATGCAGCAGAAGCAGACTAGCGCCTTTGTGAAAGAACAGGCACCTTTGTGAAAGAGGCTCTGCCGACAATAATTGGGGAATGGGGGGGAAATAGCCGTGCGTGCGCTGTCAAAATCACGCGTTTAAAGCTGACTTTTTTTCAGATCTGCTCTTATACTCTGACCACCATCATGCGCGGTCATCAACCTCAGGCCTCATCCTCCAAGAACAACCCGTATCATTCTCACAACGATGACCCAGGACGAATGCGCGGTCGCCAACCTCACACTTCATCCTCCAAGAACGACGACGACCTCCGAGGATTGCACATGGCGGCTACCAGAGGTCATCGACTTTACTTTGACCCAACGCCGTCCGTGGGCACCCGGAAAGATACTTTTCACGAAGATCAGGCCATTGTTGCCCACGATCCATCTCCACAAGTTCTGCTCGAGTGCTTAGTTGCAGCCGAAAATGCCCGCGCACAACAACTCATCCTTGACTTTGTTAACTCCAAGGAGGCGCTGTGGAAACGGTTATTAAATTCCACCCATATATGTCCTATTGCCTACTGATATTTTCCTCAGTCCTATCATCCGCAAGACGAACGGGTTTCCTTATTACGCTGCTGCTACAAGCTTTCACGAGTACAGTTTCCAACCACCGCGCTGCATCGCGCACGCTCGAAACGGCTTCCGATCCATAGAGGAATGTTCTCTTATTCAGAAATCACGGAATCGCCAACAAATATTTGCTTGTCCCATTCCCAATTGTGAAATCTGGTGTATGTAGCCTTTCCGCTCACATTGAGCATCACTGATTTTCTCCAGTTATAATTCCTACGGCTGAAGTTGCGCGCCAACAGTTCATGATTGCTCAACAAGGAATGAGTCGTACCGCTAGTCGCGTCGTTGAAGAAGAAGAGTCCACCGGTATGCTGCTTCTATATTGTATTTATCAGTTCTCTAACAACGTTAGGTGCACATATCGAAGAAGTGAGTAGCGACGACGAACCTTTACCGACGCCACCAGCAAGCCAGTCTAAGGGCAAAGGGAAACGAAAGGCGAAGGCGAAGGCGTCCTCAGTTATCAGCATTTCCGACGACGACGCGCCTCCCCAAAAGAGGACAAGGCATACCAAACAAACAGATCGCGCCGACTCACCAGAGTCACTACCACTTCGTTTTCAGCGCGAACGTCCATCTCGACGCGCAGATGGGCATCAGTCTTTATTTGGGGAAGATACCGCCACTGCACGATATTCTTACAGTGAGTTCTTTTTACAACGTACCTTCGCACGCTAACTTGAATAGATAGATATCTAGTCGAACAACTAGAGACCGGATATGGCAGTGGCGAGTTCAATGGTGCGTCAATTGGTTGTGCTATTTCTGGACCTCCTCATGCTTGTATAGACACGCCAACCGCACATCCAACTGCATCCTCGATTCCAACCCAAGTTTTAGAAATATACGATCGTCTCTCAGTACCGCCAAGCTTTCTCGACAAACATTATACTCGCTATATTCTGGAGACCAATTTAGGGGAGACCATTATTCGACTCAACAGTCCCGTTGGAATCACATCGGACGCCGAGCTTCTAATGCAGAAGAACAACGTGGAGTGTTGCGTCTGCGTTGCACAGTTTTCCGTAACAGGCTACAACGCCCATATTACCGATGAGGGCTGTTGTGGCAACTGGCCCAAGTCCAAGAAAGGTAGATATCTACTTTGATATCTCATGCACATTGTCTAACTTTCCAAGTTGATCGCATAGACTTGGACGACGATCTGCTCCGATTCCCATTACGCTCATTTCCCAGGAACTTCCTTGTACGCGATAACCAACCGATGTATAAATCTCTACAACAGCTATCTGATGATGCCGTATCCGTTGCCTGGTCGGCGTGGCACTCTCGAGTAGGCGTACCGAAGGATGTGTATAGCCTTATCAAGACTGGGGCTGTAAAATGCGGGAAATGCACCTTTATTCGCTCAGTCAATTTCCATTTGGAGCATTTAGACGCCAACAACACTTGCACGGACCCAGGAGAAGATCAGGTATGCTATTTGATTCTATTCAACGCCAGTCATTCCAACTCATTCATGTGCATAGGGAGCTGTAGCTACTGGAAATGACTAGATCGCTGAATATCGAATCGAATTGCTGTTATGCATACCTACTCTGCTATGTACTTTACGTGCTTACTCTACGCTTATTCTCGCTACTACTGAAACTTGCTATTACTGTACGCTTATTCTCGCTGCTAGTACTTACTGAAACTTGCTGTTACTCTACGCTTATTCTCGCTACTACTGAAACTTGCTGTTATCGTTACTGTCGCTTCAATATTATTGTAGTCTGTTCAATTGAGAATGCGAATACATCGATTAATCAATTAGACGGGCTACAATGTCTGCCCATTTTGACATCTTTGACAATGCGCGCGACCATCTCGTTCGCCGCCGTTCATTCCACTTAGCCTTTTCCTCCCCAGTCATATGTCGGTAATCCTCCTCCATAAATCGCCTATCAC
>JADNRX010001076.1:0-14915 GCA_015501595.1 Hymenopellis radicata | reverse complement strand
ACAGCTTCTCGGTGCCAGAAGGACGAAAACGCTGGATAAACGGCCTTTCAGGCCTTCCTTCCAGGCAGTCCGGCCTGTGCGAATCAGAAGACGCATCGACTAGCATGGAAAGGCAAGACCACGTTCAGGCAGGGCGCCGTAAGACGTTGCAAACGATAGACAAGTCCCGAGTCGTTTCTGGCCCCAACTTCAGCTTTCTGCAGCTGAGACTCGCAAACGGTAAAGGTACAAAGTGAATTTGTCCAGTTGAGAACAAGGGTAGCACGTCCTAGTGCTTCTATACACATGAACAACATCAGGACGATGATGGCCAGTGGTCATCTAGATGCCTAGTCATCGAGTATGACGGCGGGTAACGGATGCGTGCTGGTTTTAACACATTTCGGTGTCAAAAAGAAGATGCTGCGAAAACAAAACGAGGGTCTGCTGCCAGAAGAGATCCCATATTCGTCACAGACGCCAGGTACCATCCGATCATGAGTTCCGATGTACACTTGGGCGCTTTAAATGGCCAATATGGTCATCTAGACATTAGAACTATGTTAATAACACCGTAAATTGAGGCGAAGATCTATAAACCTGAGCTGAGTTACAAACAAAATGGGGGCAGTGATGTGCGCGTCCAGAGAACATCAAGAATAGCCGTAGAACTCTTCATTCTTCGTAGCTGTGGGGAATCCCGGGGAGACAGAGAGCCTTCGCACGCTAGTCTAGTGAGTTGCGGCTATTCAGATGTTACGGGATTCAATTCGCCATCTCCCCCAAGCGGAGTGTCCGAGTCAGAGTAGGAAGAATCTGAAATCGGCTGATCTATACAAAATAAGGGAGAAGGAACGAGCAGTACTCACCACGAATGCAAAACGGCTTGCTTGGTCGGCGGCCACTGATTCTCATGCGGGTTTTGCAACTGAGACAACCGAATCAATCTGAGATAGAGTTCAATGCAACAGATTGTAGGCATAATCATTCACCCAAGCGAATGAGGGCGAGTAATTTATTCGACCAGCCTCTGATCTAGCGGGTCCAAAAGAACCAACAGCCATAGACGTAAATAGCTGCGCGAGTTTTGTAGAGTAGCTCAGAGGAGGGCGTCCTTATTCTGCCGTGTACATTGATGTGTGCAAGCCGACTGGTTTGCATTTACGCGCCCATCTTCGAAGCGGTTCTTAGCAGAAGTAGCCAAGTTTGAGCTGTAGTGGATGAACTTGTAGGCAACGCAGTAACCAAGGTCGCGCAGAGTTTTCCCAGAATCTCCGAACCAAAAGATTAAATTCAGTCCCCAGAACGACATTGTCATCAAAAGAGAAGTCGATCTGTGAGGATTTAGCGAGGTATGTCTATTTTCTGTTCGCGCACCTCCAAGTCGCGTTTTTCATGCCCGTGGTTAAGAGTTTACTGAGGAAGCCGCAGGTGCACGTGGCTCCGGTCACATTTTGTCACGTACCATCTCAAGTGTGGCGTCTGTAGATGCGCGCCAAGCATTGCCTCTTTGGGCGACACCGCAGAATAGATTTACTGCAGTTAGACTGCAGTATTGTCGATATCCGACCGATTGTCAGAAACCCAGCTGGCCGTAGATACAATTCTGGCCCGTCTCGATACACCCCTAACGCCGATGGACCTCCAATGTACAATCTTCCAAGCGGAAACAACAATGAAATAGAGAGTGTCGTACTAAACTAGTCTAGAATAGTTGTCAAGGTCCAGAAAGCATCATATGTGTTATAAACTACATCGAAGGAATTAAAGATACTAATAGTCCCAAATCCAAGAAAGCGCCGTGCTCTACATTACAACACACTCTTATCCTTGCCCTTGGCGCCACTGTCGTCGGGCCCTCCTCGATGGAGCACAGACCCTGGCCCGCCCGGCTGATGCATCGGCTGATTCGTGGACCCCTTTAGTCGCTGAGCGGCGCGCTTGTCGCCCAAGTCGGTAGCCTTTTTGTACCACGCACAGCTCTAACGCAGAGTAAGTGGATGTTGAGTCCCACGGAACGATGGACTCACTTTTCCATATCAGCCGTTGTACCTATCCCCACTTCGCTGAAGTAACCCACAGCGTACATGGCTTTGGGAAGGCCGGCCTCTGCAGCCTTCTCGGCCCAGAGGTAGGCTTCTGTGTCGGACTGGGGCAGGACACCGGGTGAGCCTACTAGGTACCATGCTGTCAGAGCGAAGCAAGCATCACGATGGTTTTGTTGGGCTGCGATATTCTATGGAGATCGTTAACAGCATGAAGGGAGAGGTGAAAGATGACGCACGTAGTAGTGTATAGATAATGCTGGGTCACTTGGACACCCGTTCTTGCCATACTCGTAGCATTCTCCTAATCGATATGCGCTAGCTGCATAACCGAGTTCGGCAGCCTGGGCGAGCAGCTCTATGGAGTACTCGTAGTCGACAAACACGACGTTGTCAATGCCACGTCGTGCAGCAGCGCGAGTTCGTGCAAAGCATGTGGAAACTCTGCGGTTGCATGCTCCGCACTCCGCTTTAGCCACTTGACTCCCTCCTTCGGCCGCTTTGATAGGGAGAGCTCGCCATTGAGCTCTGCCACGCCGAGCCGATACATGGCACCGGGATGTAGCGATGCTGCGGCCTTGCGAAAGAATTGCAAAGCCTTTGCCGACTCTCGCCTACAGCCCCATCCATTCTCGCAGCATGTCCCGGCGCGGTAGGCTGCGTCGGCGTGGCCGTGCTTGGCGGCAAGGACGAAGAGCGGGTATGCACGGTCGAAATCCTGCTTGTTCTTGACTGTGCCGATGCCGTTTGCATAGCAGTCGGCGAGGAAATACTGTGAGGGGGAATGGCCCCGATCGGCAAGGCGTTTGAGCAATGCGGTCGCCTCCCTGATGAGGTCTTCCCGCTTTTCAATAGCCTTTTCGACCTGTAGGAGATTTCCGGGGGTATTCTCAGGTATAGGGAGGGATTTGGAGGCGTCTATCATGAAGACTGCGAATTCGAATTGAAGGTCTGGGTCCTGTGTTTTCTTGCATTAGCGCGGTATAATTCGAGGGTGCGTTCGTGTGAGAGGAGGGCGGCCTGATTGCCGGGTCGTAGATGGGAATGGTCGAGGATGGGTGCGGGTGGCGGTGAAGGGGCGCGGATAGACTGCGTTGCTACCGAGCGAGATTGAGAGTATGGATCTGGCATGTATGTCGAGGGCGGATGGCTGCCGTTGCCATTGTAGAAGTCGTCAGGGTCGGTGTCCTGGTCCTGTGGCGGAGTATATCCGCGTTCATCGTCGCCACCGTCGCCGAACTCGCGCTCGTACCCATTGGCGCCGTTGAGGCCATTAGCGGAGGCTCTGGATCGCACCGAATCGTACTGGGAGCCTCCGTTCCGCGGATACTGGTCCTTTTGAGTGAACTGCGACGTCGGCCGCGGCGGCTGCTGCATCGTCGCCGTGTACATCGTCGACGTCGTGGTGGAGTCCGGTCAAGCTGTGATCACGGTTGTTGGCATCACTTCCATATTTGGTCATCTCATAAGCATCTCAATCTTTCTTCTCCACCGCGACTGCGTATTTTGGCTTTTGACATTGGAGCCTTTTATTGACCCCTTGAGGTCGCTATTTTCATGGATTCCAGACATTTCTTCTATCGCTTTCTGAGAAGAGTTGGCCTAAAATGGGTGGTTTCCTGTATCCCACATACAGTGCTATTCTACCTAGTAATATGATACCTGGAAATGGCTTGAACAATATGAGAATTTTTCTTGTGAATCTTGGTCCAAGTCTGTCATACAACGTGTCTATCGGCATGGAAGCTGCAGTCCGCTTATGAAGGAACGAGCGCTATTCTTGAGCTAGTAGTCATCCTCTCTGCTGGATGAGTAAATAGTACACATGTCAAGTTACCATATCATCGTGCATGTTCATAGAAGAAACGCGGCCTTGACAGTCGAGATGGTCACTGTACACGCGGTAAAAGAGTCTGAACAAGCTCCTTAGAACAGTCTTTGCGTCGGACAACGCCGGCCATTTTATTCGACGCAATACACACTTGCGAGTACTCTCGGTCACTTCAGTTTACTGTTGAATAAGCGTGTTTTCGAAGCAAAGCATGTTTCCATGTCGACTGACACGTGAACGCGACATTTGCATCTGTTTGGTGGGACATTGCTCCTGCTCCTCCTTCTCGTACCATGACCTCCATTGCCGAAATATCAGAATGCCTCACAGGGACGCTAAATTCGAATTCGAACGTGCGGATGGCCGCAGAGATCAAGCTCTCGCAGCTTTCAGCCGTCCCAGGTGCGCCACTGTGCCACATTTTGGAACATGTCCAATGAACACGTTTTTTCTGCACAGAAACGAGCTTGGCGCTTTCCCAGCTAGTGGTGTCTCAAGATGCTGATATGTCACTGCGACAGATGAGTTTTTGCGCGTTTTTTTCGATTTGGACGCGTCTTGATGACTACATTTTTCGTGACAGCACTCGGCTACCATTTTACTCCGAAAATACGTGAAGGAACGGTGGTCTCCCTACTTTCAGAACTTTAAAGGCAACGCGCCGTCTCCAGAGGTGCGTGATACCCGTTCTCTTGCTAGACAGCGCCGCTCACAGTCTGCAGATCAAAAATCAAGTGCGACAAGCAGTTTTCCAAGGGCTGTCCGACCCTAATAGGAAAATCCGGTCTCTTTGCGTGAGTCCAACGCTCTGTGCAACGCGATGACTGTCTGATTTCGTAGGCTCTGGTCCTTACCTCCATCGCTAATTGCGATTGGCCCGATGAATACCCAGACCTCTTAAACAACCTCATCTCCCTCATCTCATCCGGAAGCCCAGATGCGGTCCATGGCGCCATGCAAGTCTTCACCGAATTCATCAAGGCCGACTTGACGGAAGATCAAATCCTCCCTGTCTTACGCGACCTCCTGCCGGTCCTTCTGTCGATATTAGGCGCCGCCGAGGTTTGTGGTTATTGTGGCTCCCTACAAACACCACTAATACTTGTAACAGCACCAATCACCACTTACGCGGTCCAGAACCATCTCCGTGTTCCGCCAATGCACCATCTCCTTATATACTGTTAAAGAGCAACATCCTGTTGCCGTTAAAGAGGCCATTGCGTCTGTCTTGCCAGTTTGGCTCGAGGCGTTCAAGGTTTTGCTCACGATAGATCCACAAGCAGACGTCAGCGGTGACAATTGGGATGGGCTCGCTATCCGCATCCAAATATTCAAGGTACTTGCTAATCGCTCGTCCATCTTTGTGCTCACGTAGTGTCTAGGCTCTCGAAACCACACATACCAGTTTCCCGCGTGCTCTCCAGCCGTACATGAACGACATGCTCGACCTCGCCGTCGGACACCTCGACATCCTTTATCCCATGTTTGACCGGTACTACCTCTCCTCCAGTGACCCGATACCCTCTTCCTCCGAAGATGAGCCCATTCATCTATCTCACCTCATCTCAGCCATACTAGACTTCATCTCCGGAATGGTGCGTGGTGGCAAAGCGAAATCATGGTTCACAGCGGAGCATTCTGCGGCGCTTATCTCGAGCGTGTTCAAGTACGCGCAGATGACCGACGAGGACGAAGAGACGTGGGCGAATAACGCCAACTCGTTTGTGGCACAGGAGGACGATGAGACGCAGGACTACAGTGTTCGCGTCGCTGGGTTTGACTTGCTTGCGGTAAGTATCTCACTTTAGATGAATTCTTCATCTCAGTTTGATTAATGCACTCTAGGCCCTCATGGACCGAAACCCAGCCAAGATAACTGCCACTTTCCAATCCACAATCCAACAGGTTATCCAAACTTCCGAACAAGTCAGGAACTCTGGAAATGATAACTGGTGGCGACCGCTTGAGGCGGCGTTGGCGTCCATCGGTTCCCAGGCAGAGTCTATTGAGGACTGTCTTGAAGATGAGGAAGACTCTGAACGCCCCAAGCCTATCGATATCGAGTCCTTGCTCGGCGGTATCATTCCCACTGTTCTTACTCTCCGAGGTACACCTCATGCCGTTCTTCCGTTGCCCGATTATTCAATTCTATTGGTTAGAACACCCCTTCTTACAGGGCCGTGGCTTTGTCTTCGCGAGCCAATACGCCAAATTGCTTCCAGTTCAGTTGGCAGGGCAGTACATCGATGCGGCCGTCAACGTCATTGAATCGGAGGAGGGAAGTATACCTGTGAAGATCTCAGCTGTGAGGGCTGTACACAAGTGCGCGCGGTTCGTAGGCTTCGCGATAAATGCTGATACATGACTAGCTTCTGCAATGGCACGGACGATGCTGCACTGACGCCCTTCATGGCGCGCATTGCTAGGGACATGGGTCCTTTCATACTGCAAACGTCCGAAGATACCCTTTCTCTCGTTCTAGAGACGCTGTCTGTCATCGTCGCAGTTGATAAAGGGACATGGATGACTCCCGACCTTGCCCATGCGCTTGTTCACGCCATCCTCGATGTCTGGGCCAAGAACAACAAGGGTAAGTAGAGTTGTTCATGACATTTTTTTACGTGCCCTAACCTTTTGCAGATCCCATTCTTCTCTCTATCTTCCCCGATATCTTGGAGTCCTTGTGCTCTGCATCGGCAGAGGGAATCTACGAAGTTGTGGTAAAGGAGGCTTTACCATCGTTGTGCAACTCCTTGTCGTCTGCACCTCCGGAGGAGTCGTGGACGGCTAGCTCAGCCCTCGAGCTGATCAATGCTTTGATCCGTGGCGAGCACGCGATGGGCGAAGGCTTTTTCAGCGTCCTTGCGCCACACTTGTTCAAGTGCCTGGCTGTTGTTGAGGATCGGGATGCTCTACAGGTAATGTGTTTTGTCGGCGATACTATGAATGTGACTTACCTGCTTATAGAATGGTATTGTCTCCTTGACGTTGGTTGTTCGGAAGGACTGCAATCAGCTTGTTTCGTGGTCGGACGAGTCAGGTCGATCTGGTCTCGACTATGTCTTGACACTTGTCGCGAAGCTTTTGCAAGGGCAGGACGAGTCCGCTGGGCTTACCATTGGCGATCTCATCATCCACTTGCTTCGCAGAGCAGGTGACGCTGTTCTACCCGTCCTGCCAGAGCTCCTTCAAGCTATGGTCAACAGAATGACCAGTGCGAAGACGGCCTCGTTTGTTCAGGTATGCTTGGCGTCGTTGAGTACCATTGCTCAAACTGATGATTGATGGTCGCCGCAGAGTCTCATTATACCATTCGCCTTCCTAATCACGCACCAACAAGATACAGTGCTTGGTCTTCTGGAATCCACCAACGTGCAAGGACGATCAGGATTGGACATTCTCATCCACACCTGGTGCGAAAACGCCGAGACGTTCCAGGGCTTCTGGGCGTCGAGGATCAGCTCGATGGCGCTCTCGCAGCTCTTCATGTGTGAGCGTCCGTCGCTTCAGAACCTCGTGGTGAAGGGCGACATCATCGTCAAGCCAGAAACACGCAATGGTTAGGACGCTTTCTTCTTTTCTTTTTCGTTTGGTGCTGAGGTTTACTTTCTCTCAATCAAGTCATTATGACGCGGTCGCGGACGAAGACGAGTGCGCATCCTTTTTACCTTCCCTGTGGTGGAATGCGGCCGTGCTGATTGCTAACCATCGTTTTGTAGCTCCTACCGAGTTCACGTCGGTGTCGTTCCCCGTTAAGGCACTCAAGATTTTGGTCCATGACCTGCAATCTGGCGGCGAGTCGGCGACGTTTAATGCCGCCGGAAATGCGGCGGATGTTGAAGAGGACGATGATGTATGTTTTGTGTATCCGGCGATGTTGTCGAAACTCATGAGTTTATCCTGTCAGGATGAGAATTGGAGTGATGCGGAAGACGGAGGGGCGCCGAAGCGCGATGCCGAGTTGGAGTTTTTGTCGGATCTTATTGGGCCCAAGGGCTTGGCGTTCGACAATGACGATATCTTGGACGACACGGAGGATGAGGATCTTAAGAACGATCCTGTTTCTCAGATGAACATGCAGGTACGTGTGTCCACCGCCTGGGTGGATGTGCTGTGGTTCTCATTCCCTGTGTAGGAGCACCTTACGTGGTTCCTGAGGGAATGCGCGGCTAGGAACACGAACAATTTCGAGGGGCTGGTGGAGCAGCTTACGGCGGAGGAGATCACGGTTGTGCGTGCGGTTGTTCAAGCGCAGCCGTGAAGTTGAAGGAGGGAAAAGAGTATTTATTGGTGGATTGTGAACATCAGCTGAATGCTTGTATGACTATTTGTAGAGGCTAGACTATGACTCCAACGCCACGACTCTTGACTATGAACCCAGGATTTGCCGAACAGTCGAGAGTGCAGCTCTTCGGATTGGCCATCTGCTTTGACGCCTGAGTAACTCTGACTGGTCCGTTCATAGCGCTGGCAGATGATAAGCTGGAGATAATGGAAGTCGTGCAGACGTTGACGCTAGAGGACAAAGGTAGGTCAGCCGCCGGAGCGGTCGCCACGGTGGTGGTGGAAGGATAGCCCTCGTCTTGTGGTTAAGACGACAGGATTGGTGTTATACGCCACGGATGAAGTCAACGTGACCAAGGAAATCACGAGCCACGTGCACCGTGCGGCTTCCTCAGTAACACTCAGTTAGTCGTGTCGTTTCCTGACCACGGGCATGAAAAAACGCGACTTGGAGGTGCGTGCACAGAAAATAGGTATACCTCGCTAATCCTCGCAGATCGATTTCTCTCTTGATCATCATATTGTCCCCGGTACCCCGGAATTCAATCTTTTGAAGCGCATGAGGTTCTGGGAAGACTCTGCGCGACCTTGGTTACTGGAGCGCGGATACACGCTCTACAATCATTTCTGCTTAAACGAAACACTGGACTGGTCTGCCCCGTGTGGTCCCTATCTCCCTAACGCGAGCACACTGGGTGGCGAGTTTCCGTACGCATTTCACGATGAGGCGTATGCATCATTCGAAGAGGACACAGGAGATATTCCGTACTCAGCCGAAGCTCGGGTAAGGACTGTTACCTTGCCATTAGAGATGTGGGAATAGGAGGACAAACGTATCATAGGGACACGTCGTTTTCGCGCAGGACAAAGAAAATCGCCATGTCGCATTGAAGCTCGTTCAACGGGACAGCGAACAGTCCGGATCATGCATTTCCTCCTGAAAGCTCAGAATGAGAGACCCGACAAGTTCATTCCGGGATTCTGCCAATCTTGGATATCCTACCATTTGCAGGACACTGGCTCGTGGTCATGCCGCGGTGAATACAGTGAACTTTACGTTCGACAGAAATCAAGTTTCTGATGCTCGTTAGATGGGGTGACGCTATCATATGTCCATGGTTCAACAGTGTTGGGGAAACCCTTGTCGTGATACACTCGCTGCTGTCGGCTTTAGCGTTCTTACATGGCTCCGGCATCGTGCATCGAGTAAGTGCCTTCAGCGGCCATTCCGTTTCACACTCAACTGGAGCTACGCTTAGGACATTGCGGACGTAATATACTGGTAAATCACTTTGCGCTCGCTGTCAGAGCTGGCGGATACCCACTACGATCAGCCATGCGGAAGGATGGTCGAATGAAGTACGTCTTATTCGATTTCGACCTGGCCTTGATGTTCCCTGCCTCTGCAACGCGTACGTCCTGTCGCTTGCCACGCAAGGGCGGTTTCTTCGCATCGCTTGATCCCCCTCCGGATTTATGCCACGGTGAATATGACTATGAACCCTTCGCATTCGATGTGGGGTGCTTGGGAATAATGTTCAGCATTCTATTTCAAGTGAGCGCCCTTTCTACAAGATTACTCATGATTTGGGCCTTACCTGTGACAGCACCTGACTCCCTTCGCACCCATCCTGGCCCCTCTAATTGACGGCATGGTGACCTGGGATGTTCGCGCGCGTTTTACAGCCGAGGAGGCTTTGCAGTTCTTTGAGCAGCACGTCCCACACCTTGATGAGAACTTACTGTATGCGGTCCCACGTAGATTCGACTACAAGGAGTATGACCGCTGGTCTGAACTTCCACCTGAGTTCATCCAAAAATGGGCCCATCTACGTATACCACCGGAACCCATTACAAGGAAGATATTACGCTGGATCTGTCAGTATCGAATTTGTGATATAGTCGTGCAAAGGATTAGACGGATGGCGCGCAGACTATTCGGATAGGTATAGGTATTACCTTTGTATATATTCCTAAATCCAAGCATTTCTGGTTCCTCAGACTTGACTTGAGTTGCGGCTCGGAAGCGACCTCTCTTTGAGGAGGAGGTGTGGTGGATGGATAAACCCACGCCTTATGGATAAGACGCCAGGCTTTCGGACCAGGTGTGATCAAGAACGCATATCAATTCTTGAGACATGCGATGAAACGGCTCCTATGCGCTAGATATGAACTTACTACAGTTCGAGTTTAATGGAAAGGACACGAAAAGTGGCGCAAGAAACAACTGAGAGTACACAAGTGACAAAAGCCGGGTTCGGAATCCGACATGAAGGGCGCTGACTTTGGATTTGATCTCCCGCTTAGAGAAACTCCCCTCGCGCATACCTGAGGCACTCCCAACTCGACGAGAAAATCGAGGAGGCGTGTCGCGCTGAAGGCGCTCATTGACGGTGATACGCCGTAGACTTTGGCGGTCCGTGGCGCGTCGTACCCTAGGCCCTCTGATGCTGCTTTCTTCCTTATAGGCTATATGCAAATCACTAATTAAATTCAGAGTCAGGAATATAGCATCAGGAACTTGATATGTGTGATGCAGCGGTCCCCTGGCCAACCCACGCCGTTCACTCTGTATGTGCTAAACTATGAACCGTGCTGTGCAGGTATCCTTAATATCGCAAGAGCAAGGCGTTCATGACAGTCGATTGAACGTATGAACCGGGACCGACGATGGAGAAAACACGAAATGTCACTCAATAGCCCCCCAAGAATTGAAATTTTAGTTATACTTATAGGCACCTCATCGTACTTTCCTTGACGCGATGAAATGCTGATGACACCTTGCACAGGAAAAGTATCAGTACACGCATGAAAGTAAGAATACAGTAAAACATACCAGCACACACAGACTACAACAGACACATCCAGCCCCTCATCCTTGAGGATCTTCATTTTCTTCAACAACTCTGTCCCCTTCACCTTTTCATGCAGCACCTTCACATCTGGATCCTCGAAATCGTCGTAGCGTAGACTTGCTATCGTCATAGAAAGCTCGATTCTGGCCATCCTAATCCTCATAGCGCCTTCAGGAACCCGCCACCTCGACTCAACGGCCCCAATCAATTCATCCTCTACATGCTGCTGGAGCGTGATCCCCGACCGAGTCTGGGCTTGATGGTCAAGGAACGCCGACGCATTCACCTTCAGCGTCAATACCTGCAGCTCCGGAAACGCGATCACATTGATCCCTTTACAACCAATACGCGGTGAATAGGAGAGGTCGATCTCCACTATCGGGACATGCGATACGAAGGTGAAAAAGTTCTGTAGAGGCGCTGAGAAGAAGGTTGAATTGTTCAGATCGTCCTCGGGGATGAGGCGCACCTCCTGTAGGGTGCATCGCGATCTGTCCATGAACGCACGGAAATTCACCCAGTCCAGTTCGATGAACCCGGCATGTCGGAAAAGGCCCCGAAGTGCAAATGTCTGGAGAGCGGGGCATTGCATATATGGTAAGATGATGAGGGGGCTGTGCATGGCGAGGAACGTA
Source organism: Hymenopellis radicata (assembly GCA_015501595.1). NCBI lineage: Eukaryota > Fungi > Basidiomycota > Agaricomycetes > Agaricales > Physalacriaceae > Hymenopellis > Hymenopellis radicata. The sequence continues at coordinate 3,286 of JADNRX010001076.1, read as the reverse complement.
AGGTACGGGAAGACATAGACACGGGCTGTTAGCCTTCGAAGGGTATCTTCTATCCGGCGATTCCTGCAACTGGCCCTGAAGGACACAAGATGCTGACACTGGGATAAGATGTGCATGATGTACTTATAAGTGTTGTACCCCAACTCAAGCTCAAGATGGGTGATTTGAGGCCAAGGTAAGAGAATCATGAAGCGTGCTGCATTAACACGGACGCACGTAGCATCGAGAACAACGTGTGTTAGGTGAGGAGCTTTGGATGCGATGTCGAAGTAAAATGGCTCCCCATCTTCAAGCAAATCTTCGTCCTTGTCTGTGATCGATGGCTTCAGACATAATCTTGTGAGCATACTCATCTCTGGCGCGTCTTTCAAAGCATGCAAGGCATCGAAGCCGCAAGTCAGCTGAAGCTCCGATAAACGTGATGCGTGTCGTGCCAGGATACTAGCACTCCCAGGCGTGGGGTTGACGAGAGAGACCTCCAGATGTCTGTTTCCAGACCGGTTCAGAACGTCTTCGAGGATAGGCCCGTAGAAAGCCTCTCCGAAGACTCTCCACCTACAAACGAGTTCCATAGGCTCGGGTGCTGCCAGGCAACCGCTCTCCAATGCCTGCACACCTGTCCAGAAGCCATGGTAATCGAGGCCTGAAGATATGACAAGGCTTCTCGAAAGTCAATGAGAAGATGTAGGAAAGGATCTCGGGGGGTAGAGACTGGACGGGAGGGTTCAGCATGATGTGCGCGTTCAGGACGCGTTCGGCTTTGGCGTGCTTTTGTTCGGCTGCCTGCAGAGCTTCACGGAGGCGAGCAACTCGAGCCTCGGCGTCATAGAGCTCGTCGCGCACTGCATCGATGAAGCTTTTTATCTGGGGGGAGCAGCGCTAATTTCTCCACGCGATGCGTGGGCATCGAAGAGATGTTGAAAGGGCGATGGCATGTCGTACAAGTGGGGTGCGGAACCATAGCCACAATTAGGACAAGAAACGCCTGAGGAAGAGTGTCAGATTTGACTGAGTCAAAGGTGGTAAATTGGAGAATCCCCACCTGGTATAGACATTAACCTCAAACGTTGGAAGGAATCTGATTTTGATACCAGCTGGCAGTGGAAGTCAAGAACAAAAAAGCTTCCGGTGGCTGTACACCGGTCTCCGCGAAAGGTCCGTCTGCCTTCTTCTTCAGCGACGACGATGCTACACACGACTCGCTCCTCGATGCATACTCAAACCCCGCCCAATACGATATATCGCTGTCTGCAGAAACGGACCCCGCCCTTGACGTCAACAACAAGACTAAAGTTGCTGAGGGTTTCTGTTGAAATTCAAATGCGGGCCTTCCACAACTCTCTAAAGGACGAGGTTACATTCTGTACGCGTTCACTTCACCAACTTGGCAGCATATCCCGATTCAGAGTTCAACAGCACTGCAGACAGCTCCGTCGATCGCACGATCCTAATTGGCAGTAATTGCTGATAGGTGGTCGCGGTGTACAGCGAGGTCGATCAGCCATTCAGCTTCGAATGGACAAGATCATCGGGGTAAATGGCTTCCCTACTCACAGTGCCCAACTGACTTTGAAAGCATTGTATAGCTATGGTTCAAGCGACAACGCCACCTTTGCGGAACCCTTACACAACGAGGGAATTGTCTTCATTGGCCCGTCTACTGCCATCGTTAGTAGTATGGGTTCGAAAAGGTGATTCGCCTTTGCTCTACCTTTGCTCCCAAATTGATGGACTTATGTACGACAGCGAATCGAAACCTAAGTACGTGTTTTTCTCATTCTTTACAGATTCTATTAATATCGCAATTCCCTTAAGGCATTTTGGGAATGATACTGTGCTGATTGAGAAATACATAGAGCGACCACGGCATGTCGAGGTACAGGTACGCCGTCAGTCTGTAGGAGCGCGATTGTTCGGTGCAGAGGAGATATCAGAAGAATAGAAGAGGTTTGTTGCAAACTTTTGAGATGACGACGGTGTCTGACCTCCTGCACTTTCCGTCGGACACGGTTTCGAGGCGCGTGTATACGCTGAGAACCCCCTAAACCAGTTCCTTCCCGACTCTGGACCTTTGCTTTATCTAGTCACGCCCCCTCTAACACACAATAGCGCGTTCTCGTCAAACAGGGAACAATGGCCGTCACATGATCATGGCGTTATAAAGACCTTCACGAAAACCAGGACCCTGCCACCACTCACCAGTTCCTCCAATGCCCGTGACGCGAAACTCAAAGTCCCGAAAGCTTCGCGTATGTATCCCGCCGCATCGTATTACAATGTTTCTTAGCTGACATGTCTGTGCAGATCATCTCACGACCACATGCCACGCCACGCGAAAAGATATTCGGTTTCCTAGTCTCCCGTGATAAAATCAAGCAGCATCCCCTGTACGCGCGGACGATAGCCCGACATCCCGCTATCAGCGACGAGGAGAAGCGAGAGAGGTTCGAAGGCTCAGCCATCGTATCAACCTGGGCGTTTCAGATACAACCGTTGTGGCATAAAACCTCATTCGAAATGACTCCTTATGGGCCGATAATTGCACTCGCAGAGAATAGGAACATACACGCAATGAGGACTCCCTCACCCGAGATCATCGAGAGCATGCAGAAGTTGATCGAGTTCGACGTCCGCCCAAATGGGTCAATGCCGATTGAAGGGCAGGTACGTTGGCGTTCTTCTTGTAGGGATCTTGCTCTCAATATCGTATTATCAGCTTGAGTTTGTAAACCCGAGGAGAGGCGATAGTGGCACGAAAGCGTCGATTTATACTACCAGAGTTCGTAAATGCAATACAGTTTAAGTTCAAGAAAAACTTGCAGCATAGTAGTTTTTGTGAAAGTAAGGTATGTGTGCAACGGGATGGGCTCGTTCACCCGTCAAAGATCCTTCTTCATCGAGAAGCTCCGACTGACCCAAGCCGATAACTTCCTCTTAAACGACCCCCCAGACCTGCGCGCCTTCTCCGCAGTATCATCCGAAAACCTGCTTACTTCGCTTTCCCTGTGCGTTTGGCCATTCGCGACCAACAAATGGGCTGTCGAGCCACCGTAGGCTGCGAACACGCTCACGTCGATGTCAGACCGCAGGCTGTCACTCAATGCGTCGTGCCGTCATCAAAGTATCCTCGAAGGGGTTTGGGATCCCGCGAATTTCGGGCGGCTCTGGCGCGTAGACCCGGGCTTGCGGTACGGTCCATTGTGGCCCAGGGCCTGGCAGTAGACGCCTTCGGCGTGATCGCCTCCGGTAGCAGATGTAGGCCACGATCGACAGCACGATGATGAAG